>CM033719.1:3359842-3590186 GCA_019671005.1 Hibiscus mutabilis
AGTCTTGATGAGATGGGCATGGAGGATTTGGCCATGAATTGGTGAGATGAGCTTCGCACAAGCTTTGAAAAGAGGAGGGAAGGCGAATTTGTTGGGAAGCAACGATGCCATGAGATTTTCACTGTATAGATTGAGTGCTTCTTTGTATAATCCATTTCTTACCAGTCTTATTATTTGGCATTTCATGTGATTACACCAACCTAAGAAAAGGGGGGAAAGTACTTTGCCTACGATTTTGATTAGTAGATTTTCCGGAATTAGGTTGGAATTTGTGTTTTCCTTTTAATTAAATGATTTTAAGTGAGAATATTTTTTTTAGGAGAGAGAATTGCTCCTAATAGTAATAGGTAATCCAATTTAAATTAAGTGAGAATAATAAACAACTAATGCACACCGCTGAACACTACTAATACAATATATTGTTGAATACTATTAATTTTTTTATAATTTTTAAATAATTATTAAAAATTTCAAACGTCCGATATACAATTAATTATATTTTAAAATAAAATTAAAAAAATTATTCTATGAGTTATTCTCACAATCTCATCTATAGTCTTATCCTATTAAATAAACTCACGTCATCTTTATTTTTTATATAATATTTTTTTATAAATTAAAATTTATAAATCACTATCTTCTTCCCCATATCTTATATATTTAAGCTCGGACTTAAGCCTTTAAAACCGTTAAATTAAAATCAAAATTTAATTCTTTAAATCATATTGAAAACAGGCAAAATTTACGGTAAAAAATGCGTCCCACAAAGACATCCATTAAAACTCAATTTGAAAGTTTCAACGTCAGACTATTTTATTTCATCTTCTGAAATTGTGATTTTCTTCTGTTTGAGTTTTTGTACCAGTCTTCGGTTTCAGTTTTTAAACTTCTTTAATTAGTTGCTAAAACGCATAAAGCTACTTATTCAAGAGCCAAGTGTTCGGTTTCTACCTTATAACAGGTTTGTTTCTCTAATGTCTTTCTGTTTCCTCCCACCGACTATCTTTAATTTTGTAGCCTCACGGTTTTGCTTTTGACAACGAACTTTTTGTTATAATCTTAAAGTTCTTTTACGATCAAGATCCGTCGGGTATCAAGCAAGGATGAAATTGTGAGAATGAATGAGATTATGATAATTTGTAAATTTTAATTTATAACTTTTAAGGTACGATAATTTGTAAATTTTAATTTATAAAAAAAATATTATGTAAAAAATAAAAAAGATGTAGGTTTATTTAATTGGGTAGGACCATAGATGATATTGTGAAAATGGTTCATGGAATAATTTTTTAATTTTATTTTAAAATATGATTAATTGTATATTGAGCATGTGAGATTTTTAGTAATTATTAAAAAGTCATAAAAAATTAATGGTATACAGTAGTGTTCAGCGCCCGTTCTAAATTTTCCTTAATTGAAAAGAAGCATAAATAAAAGGCTTCAGTTTGAAGTCCTTGAACTTTAAAAAAATAATTAAGTTTCTAATTTTTTTGCACCCAATTAAATTTTTAATACTCTAAAATTTCATTGATTCACTCCGTTAACCAATGTTGATTATTAAATCTAACAGTTTTTTGGACCAGTTGGTGCAATGAGTTGTCTTACAGTGTTATTACTAGACATTTCCATAATTTTTATTTTATTTAAAAAATCTTTAAAAGTTTTAAAATTTTATAAAAATTATAAAAAAATAGTTTTCTAAAAAATTCGTAAATGTTATATGAAAAAACTGTAGTGTGTCACGTGACAATAATATTTCAAAAAAAAAAAATTGATGGTCAAAATTGGTCAAACAACTTAATTAATTTAATTTATTAGTTTGAAGACTTAATTGGATGTAAAAAAACTTTGGGTACTTAATTTATTATTTTCAAATGTTCATGGCCTTCAATCACCCTTAAGCTTAAAGGATAAGTTTCTCTCATAAAAGGATAAATTACATTTTCATCACTCAATTTTCTACTCACTTCTATTTTGATCACTTAAAGTTAAAAATTTTAAATTTAATCCTTCAACTGCATTGCTTCTATTTTAATCATTTTGCCGTTAATTTACTAGCAAAATGATAACATGGCATTTTGAATTAGATTTTTTCCCTTGTACTTGACTTTCTAATTTCCACTTTTTTTCATTTTAAATTTCTCTTCTTCTTCAAAAGACTGCATCACCACTATTGAGAACAATCTCGAAACCATCTTTGAGCCCAAAATAATGGAAAGAAGAGGAAAAATTGCGTGCAATGAATGAAATGAAAAGGACGGTGAGAGATTATTGTGAGGTTGGGGGTGGGGGAATTCGGTGGATATTGTATCCAAAAAAATATTTTTAAATTTATAGTAATCTATAGATTATTTTCGAATCTATAACATTTTTTACGGTGCTTTTTAAAATTGGATTGCTTCCAATCCGACTTAATGTATAATATTAAAAAAAGTTGAAGGCCATCAGCTTGCCTTCAAGCAGGGTGTCTTCAATTTTTTTTTGTGAAGTCGGATTGTAAGTTGCTTGCCTTCAACTATTTTTTATTATATAAACCATAAAGTCGGATTGTAAGCTGATGGCCTTCAACTTTTTTTTAATATTATACATAAAGTTGGATTGTAAGCAATCCGATTTTAAAAAATACTGTAAAAATATTATAGATTCAAAAATGATCTATGAGTTGCTATAGATTTAAAAATAATTTTTTTGGATGTAATATCCACCAAATGTTGGCCGGTAGGGTGATATCCCATGCAGTGGCGGATCCACATGATACATTAGGTGGGTCCGTGCTCACCCTAAATTTTTTAAAGTTCACATATTTAGCTTTAATTTTCTTAATTTTTATGAATTAGTCGTTAAATTTTATGATTTGTGTCCACCCTGAAATTTTAAAATTTTTATAAGTGTTCATCCACAAAAATATTTTGACTTGTACCCATCTTCAAAAAAAAAAAATTCTCTCCATTTCTTCCGTAACCAGAAATCATTGCATTCCAAAATGCCGGATCGATGGCTTTGACTTGAACTGATAAAAAAATTACGCGCACAAGAGGAATACCCACAGTTCATATACATGTCAACGAGTGCAGTAGCCATGAACTCCTAATAGCAAGCCCATGAATCTCTTTTCCTTGCTTTGAAGCAGACAAAACTGAACAAGCTGGCAAAAGACTGGTCATGCATTTTAAACTCGGTTCTGCACCAGCAGACTGCATCTTCTCAAAATACTTGAAGGCGTCTAGTCCTTTCCCCAACTGTGAAACCCCCCTTGTCATTGAATTCTATGTGTTTCATTCCTTCAAAACTCCAACTCCTCAAACAGTGCGGCAGCCATCTCACTTTGGTTGTTTAACATCAGCCCTGCTATCGTTGATTTCCATGTTATCAAATTCCAGCCTCCTTGAAAACATCATAGCCCCATTGCCAAGTCCGACATTTGTAATACATATCAACAAGTGCAGTTCCAGGCTCCAGCCTTGGGATCAGACTGTGTCTCAAATTTCATAAGAACCCCATGAACCTGTCTGCCGAACTGTAGTTGAAAAGACTTGCACATGCAGATATAACAGAAATGAATGTAACACAATTGGGTCGTCCTACTTGACAACTCTCTTAAACACCTGCAACGCCATAAGTGGAACCCTATTTTGCAGAGGCCCTGAAAGAAAAGCATTATAGCCGACATCTTTACAAACATATTAACGGCTAAAATCTAAAAGTATTTTTCCGAAGTTAGAATACATAAGTTGCCACGTAAACATCCATCTCAACTCCCAACTTGATAGCCAAAGAATGAACTTGCATACCAAGTTCATGGAGAGCTGAAACGGCTAATGCTTCAAGTTTAATTTGTTGATAACCGTCTTTGAATCACTTTCTAAAATATCTAAAATTACTATTAAAATTGTTATTTTAACTTTTATGCTTTTAAATATTTTATATTTAAATTATTTTTACATGAAATAAAACTAATAATTAAATGATAAAAATGGATACAAAACTACACGTTCGATCTAACCAAACAAATCGAAGAAAAATTATAAAATTATTGAATTAGAATTAGAATTAAATTTAGCAGAGTGGGGAAAAATAATCTTCCTTTCGAATTGCTCGATTTATAATTTTTTTTAATAAATACTATTTTTATTTCTATTTAGAGAAGAAAGAAGAGACAAAAAAAAATGCTTTTAGTGGGTTTTAAACTCGAAATTAAAAAAATAAAATAAAAGTAGCTCTGACCAACATACTATTAATGTTTGCTCTGCTCAGTTTATAATTAACCGAAAAGAAGTATAAAGGAAATGTTTCTCTCATAAAAATTCCCTTTTTTTTCTTGGGCAGATCTTAAGACGATAATTTTTCTTATTATATTAACTCGTTGTGATTCTGGTGTTTCCTTTGGAGAATACTAGTTAACTCGCCGCGTTTACTCAGAAAGTAAGAACCTCTTTCTTTTTATATATATTTTATTCTTAGATTAGATTCATCTTTTGTTTGTTTCTCTAAGATTTGAGGATTTTGGATCGATTTTTTTGGGTGTTAATTAGATTAGCTTTTAATTGATTTTTTAAAAATTCTTTGTGGTTCCCTGAGATTTTTTATTTCTCGATGATTCAAGAAATGATGAAATGTGATCTTTGTTTCATTATTTGATGGTTGTGAATGTGATTTGTTGAATCGGTCCACACTCCAGAAGGAGAACAAACTTTAAAAGCAAAAGTCTGCTTTATGTCTCTTTGGTCTTTCTGTTTATGTGTAAGCAAATTATGAAATCATGTTTTTTTTTCATACATGATGAATATATTCAAATTATGAAATCAAGTTTTTTTTTCTTCATACATGATGAATATATTCAATTAAGCGTTCAGTTTGAATCATGGGGATATTGATTAGAGTTTATGGGGTGGGGAACAGAGCTGCCTCTTGTTATGTAGCTCATGACTTATCCGGTATTTGCATGCACCTCAATGTAAAAGATGAAGGTTTGTATGTCAACCTTAGTGTAAAGTTACAGAACTGATTTCTTAAACTTGGCTTAGGACTTCAGTTGTAGAACTCTGATTTTAATCCAACATGTTTGATGTTTATGTTAAATTGTAGGCGGTGAGGATGTCGACTCCAGCAAGGAAGAGACTGATGAGGGATTTCAAGAGGTTGCAACAAGATCCTCCAGCAGGAATTAGCGGTGCTCCTCAAGATAACAATATTATGCTCTGAAATGCTGTTATTTTTGGGCATGTGACTAAATAAGACCGGAGTGTCTTTTTTGCTTGTTTTCAGATAATGATTCTATAGAATTGTGATTATGTCTTTATTGAATGGATTTGCAGGCCTGATGACACCCCATGGGATGGAGGTAAAAAAATTTAGTGCATCTCTTGGTGGTTTGATTCACTTTTTTGCTACTCTCTTTAGCAGATTTCTTGCACACTTTATATTGTTATAACCTACCTAATTGGAGAAAACTCAGTAATTCTATAGTCCCATCATTAATTGGTTAAATGCTCTATATGCACCCATTTTCTTATCTGGATTTTCTGAATTGTTTGTGAATGATTTATTTGCTTGCTATAATGGGGTAATTTTGGTTTGAAAACAGAACAGAACTGTGAATTATATGCTGAAGGTTTATGTTATTTGATTGGGGTGGCATTGGTAATGACCCCTTAGACTTAGTTTTCATTGAATAATGAAGCACAATATGTAACAATCTTGGCATGGGCTATAGCCTTGAGGAAATATCAAAATTTCAATGACCATAGGATTGATGTTCTTGAGGGATGGCCATTCAACTTCTGCATTTTAACTGTCAAACCTGGAGAGAAAATGGTCATGCTTATTTCTTTAGTGAATTTTAATTTGATCTAGTAGTATTTCAGTGTCATTTAAGCTCAATTTTTATGGATATTTCATATTTCTATCAATGAATATAGGTATACTGCTAAGTACTATAAATTAATCTCTATTTTGATATTTTTGAATTCTTCAGGTACATTTAAACTAACTCTTCAATTTGCAGAGGATTATCCGAACAAGCCACCAACGGTTCAGTTTGTTTCGAATGTTCCATCCGAACAGTAAGCCTCTGGAAAAATCCTAAGCTACATCTACGTTTCTTTCTCTCTTGCATGACCTGCATTATTAAAAATTTGTATAAAGCTAAACTTTTGTGTGATCTTTTAATAGTTGGAAAGTGAGTGATACTTGTGATTTGTAGATGAATAGACCCTTACTTGGGAAGGGGGTGCTTGAGGAGGACTAGATGTAGTGTTTGCTTATGCATCCCCAGGCACACGCCATGTTCAGGAAACCCAATGCCATTGTTTGCTAGTTATTTGTGCCAATCACCCAACCATCCACTTAGATATCCATATGTAAAATTGAAGCTTTTAAGATGATGGTTACTTAAACAAGTTTTAGATGTTCATCTTCAGTTTTTGGTTTTCTTCATTGGAAATATATTTCATATGTTATGAATAACATTTCTCTGCAAGCTATTGGTGAGGCAACAGTTTTTGGCTTTGTTCTGATCCCTTTTTTTTTCCAAAAATTTCCAGTTTATGCAGATGGAAGCATCTGTTTGGACATTCTACAAAATCAGTGGAGTCCAATTTATGATGCAGCAGCAATACTGACATCCATTCAGGTTCATATAATTCTTTAGGCTTTCATTTGCTGCTATTTAAGGACTGTGGAATAAGACTAATTGCCTTGTATTTTAAGCTTAAATAAAGTTGAGGAAGTGGAAACACAGGTTGCCTTTCTGAAGCTCTACAGTCAGCCAGTGGCTGGTTGTTACTCATTGGAAGATCTTTCATTATAATGATGATATGAACGCATATGTTTATTTTAATCGGAATACGGAGCCTTAGATCCAGGTGGCAAGACAAATATTGTTTGATCCCGTCTGTCATTCATGTGAAGGCGTTTCCTTTTGATATCTTTGCATAGGTCATTTATGATATTGCATAGCTTGCGCATGCAGAGACACAAACACTTGGTAAAAATTTGGGCCTTGCTAAACAAATGAATTTGACCCCCCCCCCCCTCAAGTTAGATGGCTGATACCTCTAATTAAGAGTCCTTTTGTAAGGTATATTGTTATGGAGCTGTGGTAGTAGTGCATTTAACATGTGTAGCACATATTGTGTTTTGTCTTTCTTATATCTGCCCAACTGTTTTAAGCCCCTGTTATTTTCTTGTGTATGCAGTCATTGCTATGTGATCCAAATCCAAATTCTCCTGCAAATTCGGAAGCTGCTCGAATGTTCAGTGAGAACAAGCGTGAATACAATGGGAGAGTACGTGAGGTTGTGGAGCAGAGTTGGACTGCTGATTAACTCATGTTTTGGTTCCATAGCAAGAAGACTATCAAAGAGTATGTGAGATTGTGGAGCAGTTGTAGTGCCGATTTGGTATCTCACAGGTTGGTTCTATGGAACAATGGAAATAGTCTAAATAACATTGAGTGTTGCAAACTATTTGACTTTATTACTCCATGTTTGTTTTATGATTGTTATATTTGTTGGTTCCATTAATAGTAATACTAATAGTGGGATGATTTAAGGCCTTTCTTTTTTCTTTTACAAAGCAGATTCAGAATAAGAAAAAGGATGGATTTGGGAGTATTAAATTTGGAGCTCGGGAGGTATATAAATTTCAAAATGGCGACTACTGTCCATTGTTCTACTTTCTTATGAACCCACTGAAAATCAAACCGAATCGAATATATTTAAATAAGAATTAAACTGAAATCTAGTGCAACACTCTGATTCAACCGTAACTCTTTGATCCACCCCTTGTTATTTGCTTGCGTGGGTTAGTCTCCAAAATGAATACTTTGTTGATTTAAATTGGGTTATATTAGTCTAATCTCACTTTGCTGTTCCACAGCTGTCCACTTAATTACTGTTTTGTACTTGATTGTAAACTAACAACAATTATTTAATCCGTTGAAAATTCTATTTTCTTGTTATATTTTCTTTTAAATATATTATAAACCGAAAAACAAATTTCAAAATAGATTTTTGTAATAACGAAATTATATTAAATACAAAAAATAGTAATTTTGTTCATTATGAATATGTAATTTTTACGTACCAATCATCAAAAGCAATCCCCTAAAGAGACGAAGAAGCTAAATTTAATATCTAAATCAAAATTAGGGACGGTAAATTAAATGAGTGATTCTAGTGGTAAAAGGTAATTCAGGTGATCCAAATTTAAACATTTTATTCTACATGTATGTGAAAGTTTATTTTAATTTGGATAAAAATATATACACTACCTCGTACTAGAATAAAATTATAAATAAAAAACTAAGGGCGGTAGACTTAACTTTGGCCATTTATTTTAAACACAAAAATCAAAGATATAATTATAAAAATGAACGACTTATAATCTAACAAACCCTAACATCACAAAAGTAAGCTAATTAACGAATGCTGCTGTCGCAATTCTTGTTATCAAAACATACTACAATTTTGTAGAAAATCATTGTTTTTATTTTTATTTCTTCAAATAATGAAATGTATTTTATCATTTTAAGAAATAATTAACCCATGATGTCGTTTCATTAAAAATAAAATATATTTATTTATTTGTCTATTTTTAATCCGATGTTTTGAACAATAATTGATTCATAGGTAATATGTAAAATGAATCTAACCACTATGAAGTCTGGTATTCATCTACTATTAATAACAAAATCTTTAATTAAATAAATTACTCCATTAATACAAGATATTTAAGATGAAGAATAAATATCAATAAATCAAATCACTCTTTGATATAACCACGGTTAGTACTGCTAATTATTGTAGTCCCATGAAAAAGCAATCCCATTAGGTATTAATAACCACCCTTATTTAGTAGCTAAACAAAAATCACACCTCTTCCTCTTTCTCAATCACCCTTCACCCCACCCACCACTTGTATTAAACTAGTTAGTATCTGTTCAATTTTCTTAGCCTTTAATAAGGTACACACCATGCACACATGGTACTCGAAACCGGATCACCTGGATGAAATACATCATCCTTTATCACTAGGACCACTCTGCGAGTTCTACACGAATAGTTTTATTATTTCAGTGATAAATGCCAATTGTACTAATGTATAAATTCTTTTGTTCAATAATCGAAAAAATTAAAGTATTATTTATTGTAATTAATAATATTTTTTTTGAATTTTAATGAATTATTCACAATGTTTGCTTCATCTGTTGTTATTACTATTATTTAAAATGGAAAAGAAGCAAAGAAACCTTATTACAAGACTACATTATTATTATTATTTTTTTTTTTTGAGAATAACAAGGGTCTGGAGCTGCTAGATCTGGTGGAGAAGCATCATAGACAAACTTAATTGATTTAAATTTGGAAGGGCCCACCTTTTAGGCCCATTTAAACCTCAAATATTTACACTTCACACCTACTTTCTTCTTAGCACATAAATAATTTTAAATTCAGTGTCCGGGGCGGCCATTGCTGAAGAATCTTTTGTTGGAATGGTTCTCGGTACGGTCTTCAGTGCTTCATATTTTGTGTTAAGATTGTTTTATTTTGATTGTGCAGGTTCTTCTACAGGTTTCAATTTGAGTTAATTTTTTAGTCTTTTATGGTAACCTACGGGCAATTGATTATGCAGTGTAGTAACACTTTGACAGCCATTCATTGCATACTGTACTAAACATCTTCTGAATGTTTGGTTGTTTTTCAAAATGTTACTTTTATTTTGTTTAATGCTAACATTCTACTAAGTATTGAGGTTTTGGTTGGGGCAGATTTCCAGATTTAGAAACTTGGCATTTTAATTATTTTGAAATGGGAAAATCTCCAGCAAAATGGATCAAGATCTTGCTTCTAGGGAAGAAATCTTCAAGCTCCAATTTCTCTAAAGGAAGAGAGAAGCTGGTACTGATTATCTTCAAACAGTAGTTAGCACTTGAAGATTGGAAATGTCCTAGTATATTCTAATTGCTGCTATGTACAGAAGTCTGCAAACAAAGGCGAGGTTTTGGTTTCTTCCAGAGTAACCGTGTCTGACCTATCAGTGGATCCTCCATCAATTTCAGCACCTATTCCATTGAGCAGTGCTTGGAACGCGGTGGACTCTGAGAAGGGCATATCTTCCCAATTGCCAAATGGTGGGGTAAATATTCCATCTCCAAAAGCGGATGTAAGTGATGCCACAGCTGGTGATTTTGGTAACCCAGAAAATCCTGATAAGATTAGGCTTGACGAAGCTGCTGCTGCGACAGTACAGGCTGCTTTCAGAGGTTACCTGGTAGCTACTCTCCCTTTAAAACTTACTGTTATACTTAAGGGTCATGCAGTGTAATGAAAATTTTATGTCTTTTTACTGCTATAGTCTTTATTCAGCTGTGTGAAAATTCTGCTGACTATTATTGGCAGTAACTTGAATGCACTGTCGTGGTTCTGCTTATTTTGCTAGAGTTGGCATTTGGGTGGTAATATTGGAACTTTGTCAATATGCACCATGCCTTGTGTTGTTGTTAGTGATTATTTTTTCATTTAAAGTTAAAGATATATGCAAGGATTGGATGAGATGTAATTGATTCATACTTCTCTCATGGTATGCCAGACTCTACAATTGGCTGCTGCCTTTATGTTTTATATGTATTCCATACTTTCTTAGCGTGTGTATGTATTAAACTTATCCCCTTGCTGTTGACAAAAAATGAGCCTAGGAAATGTAAGTGCATCAGAATTTCTTTGGGGCATTTATTACAATTTACAGTAACTTGGGTAGTCAACCACTCATTTGACTAAACTTAGATTCTCAGATTAATACATTGTCATTTTTATGCAAACATATTCAAGTTTAGAGATATTTCAATCTATAAATAATCAACCACCTACTGATTTATAGTATTCATAAAACATTTAAATGCAAATATGGTATGGGTTTTCACAAAATGTGATAGAAGTATGGAATCTGTGGTCAACTTTTGCATGCCCTTGTATTAGGATTATTATCCTCCCTAAAATCATGTAGTTTTATTGATGACAATATTATATGTTGGAAGGCTCGCCGGGCATTTCGAACTCTCAAGGGCATTATAAGGCTGCAAGCACTTATTCGTGGTCACCTGGTTAGAAGACAAGCTGTTGCTACTTTATGTTGTACATGGGGAATTGTTAAGTTGCAAGCGCTAGCCCGTGGTCAAAAGGTCAGACGTTCAGACATTGCCCTTGAAGTACAGGAAAAACATCTAAGACTGCTTCAGGTGATTTTTCTTACAAACCAATGGATGATGGTTTGTCTCTTATTGCTATCCTGACAAAAACTGTAAACACCAGCCGTATGCCCTAGTTGTATTTGTTGTTTATGTAAAAGGTCTATGAGAATAAAGGTATTTTTTGTGATTTATAGTAACCATGCAATAATTATAATGTATTATTTTGTTTCCAGATGCTTTTGTGAAAATCAAACTATACCTCCTTTTGTATCTCTATGTGGCTTTTTGAGTAGCTAATTGCACATAACATGCGTCTAAGCTAGCTATTATTTATTTATTTAAGCAGGGTTCTAAAAGCTTGGACTCTGTCAAAGTGAGTGCATCTTCTAAGTTGAAGAATTTGTCAAATAATGTGTTTGTTCAAAAGGTATGGTTTACTTTCTTGCACTACTATTGGATTCTGCTTGCCATGTAAATGAAAACTGTGCTGATAGCCTGATAGAAAATTCATGATGTTTAGCCTTTAGAGGACATTTTTCGTGCTCCTAATATTCTTGCTTTTGTTGCCATACTAGTTGTTTGATGCATATAATGTGAACATATTATTGCTCTTGTTTCTTCTTCTTCAAACTTGCACTTGCACATCTTGATCCTTTGAATGATTTCTTTTACTTTGAAGTTATAATTTTGTATCGTGCATATTCTTGCTCTTTTCTGTCTTTACTTTTTTTCCCTCTGTGGTGCTTAATGTTCATAATATCAGCACAATAGAGGCAGCTTTCTTATGTAAACTCGCTAATCATGCCTAAATAGCTATATTCCCCATCTTTATCTTGAGAGTATCCATGCCTGAATCATCATGTACCTCACCTTCTGAGAATCACAAATGCAAATGTATCAGTTTATAGATCCCTTCTTTTTACATCAAAATGACCACAGACAATCATGCTATTATTTTAGGTCCTCACCTGTTTTCTTTTTTTTAAGCTTGTTTATCTATCTACCTTTTTTCCTACTCTTAGTTCTTGATAATGCTTCTTAATATATTCTTCTCAGAGGACTTAAATCCTAGAAAATGCCTTCAATTATTTTGGGTCCCCTAATGTGGCACTTTCTTGCTGTTGAACATCATGAAATGCTTTTTTTTTTTTAAATAAATCCTGTTATGCTAGGTGTTGAAAGTTGAAACTCTAGAACTCTAGCATCACTAGTAAAATATTTTGCATGGAAGATGTAATCCTGCTCTTGGCTCCTTTTTCTTTAAGATGGACAAACTTTGTTAATGATGAATGTTTTTGATGTGTGTCCCTGCTTCTTGTTCCTTAGCTGAGGGCCTGTTGTGGATGCCAAGAATCATGGTGTCTTGTATTATTCCAGTTCTGATATGATTTTCCCCCTCCAAATTGTATGTGACTATGCATTTCAATCACTTTCAGCTTCTGGCCTCATCACCTGCCGTATTACCTCTAGGACTTCAGTATGGTCCAGAGGGACCTAACTCGTCCTGGCAGTGGCTTCAACGATGGACAAAGTCACGTTTTTGGGAATCCCCATCAAAAGCAATTAGGAGTGGAAAGACTAAGCGTAGTGTTCGGAAACTGTCCAATGGAAAAGCTGTCAGTGGATCTAATCATTCAACCTCGGAGTATGAGAAAAACAAACGAGGTCTGAGGAGAGTTTCTGGCAATTCTGCAGCTGATTCAGTTCGGGAACATCCACAAAATGAGCTTGAGAGGGTTAAGCGCAATTTAAGAAAGCTTTCTGACTCTTCAAAGGAGGTTTCTGATAAGTCTGATGTTGTTAATGATAAAACAAAGAAGACTCTAAAAAAACCTTCTAGTTCTAATGACCCTGATGTTTCAGAACAAGAATCTGCTGAGAAGATGAGAGATGCTCCTGCAACACTATCAAAAATGTCAAATCTTGAGGCTGAACTGAAATTGTCCTTGGAAGATGCTTCTTTTAATAAGCCTAACGTCTGTCCTGCAGTTGATTTGCCAGCTGCCGAAAACAATGGTAAAATTGAGCACATGCCAGTGACAGAGGAGTTAAGCTCTAAGGGTGAGCAGGTCAGTGATGAGATCTCAAAAGCAAACCAAAGAAGAGCTTCTTTCCCCGCAAAAATTGATAATCAGGCAAATGGGTTTAATAACAATCCAAAAGTTCCTAGTTATATGGCACCAACTGGATCTTTGAAAGCTAGGCTTAGGAGTCAAGGCTCCCCAAGGTTTACCCATGAGGTTGTTGAGACAGATGGATTAAACAGGCGATATTCTCTGCCTTCTTCAACCAATGGTAACACAAGTTCACTGTCCTCACGTGCTCAAACACGAGTCCGAGTAGCTGGTAAAGGTTCTATCCTCAATGACAAATCTCAATCATCCTCTAAAGATGCTAATGGTAAGCACAATTTTACATTGGATGTTTTGCTATATCAGTATTACCCACGAACACTCCGCTTAGTTTTTCCCCATTTCTTAAGTAGGATATGGTAGTTAAAATTGATGGTATGTAGTAATTAGCATGCAAGTTTCACTTTGACGGTATCCAACTTAGATAGTCACTGTCTTTGCTTTATGAATCTTTATCAATATTATTTTCTCATATTCAATTGAATTAAGGTTCTCTCCTTGTATGTTGCTTCTGCATGATGATTGATGACTATACATTATTGTTGACTTGGAAGTTTCAGATAAGGTGGCCAGAGCTGAGTGGAGGAGGTAATTTTCGTGCCAGGAGTTGTTTCATTGAAGTTCTCATGGAGATTGGGCACAGATGCAACTTAATAGGATTTCCGTTATGTGTTTTAAACTTCTGGTGTCCGGTTGTTGAATCGGAATTAATCATCTAATTGTTTGTTGCTTGGTGTATCTTTAAGTTTCCTTTCTCATAGACGTTCCTTTATGTGTAGATTGATAAATCTTTTAGATGTTACAGTTGGTTGTTTGGTTTGGTTTGGTTCTTTTGTGTTTGTATGTATAATTTTTTTTATCCCCTTTTCACCCTTTTGTACTATTTAATATGATGACGAATACAATGTACTGATTTGCAAAGGTGGGTCTCAGATCTTGATGTATGTTCGGTTATTTAAGTTGATTCTGTGAGGTTTATCGTAGTCCATGACGGTAATGGTACGTTACTGAATGTCTTGACATCAGAGGATGTTGTGGCACCACGAATGAGATCATAATGTTGAAAATGGGACCAGAAAACCACATTTGGAGGCTCTTGTGCCCCCCCCTTTACTGATTAGTTTAAAATCTGATGACTTCGCATAAATGCTATCACCTGTCTCGTCTAAGTATAGCGCACCCTTTAAGTCGGGGATTGAAATTTGCAGGGATGATTTGAGAACATTGCAGGTAAATGGAATTGATGTTGAGACATTGGTACTGATGCGAAGATGGGAGACAATGCTCTTTGGCCTTTCTACAAGTTTCCCTGTGATATTCCACTGCTTGAGAAAGAAATGGCAACGCATGGCATAGAGAAAGAAAACCAGATGCACGGTATGGTATGTAAAATAAACATTGTAATATGTGTATTGAAGAAACACTATTATATATCCACCAACCTTGCCTTCATTGTTGAGGCTTTGAATGTTCATCTTTCTAATCAGTGTCAGGTGCCTCCCAGAGCTCCCCCAAACACCTCAGTAGGTCTTGAGGGTCCAAGAAGACCAGACCCCATAACCCCAGTGAAGTGATCAAGGGAACTCCAGACGACAACTGATTCGATTTCTTCTTTGTTAGTTAGATAGATGGTTAAGGAATAGAAAAGCTTAGCCTACTTATTTATATGCTGCAAGTGGCCAAGTAATTGTGACAATTCAGCCGATCGGACCACCATTAGATATGAAACATGACCTACACCTGAAGTTACTGAAACTGAATGTAGTCGGGATTATGGTGTTTGGCGGATTAGAGATGATGAGACGGAATATTCTTGAGTTCTCCCCACACCTTTTGCATACTTGTATCATTTTGTCATACTTCTTTTATATACACTGCCCTTAATAGTCCAATCTATGTTTAATTAGGAGTTGTCTGTCTGTATGTATGTTTTTAACAAGACATTAAATAAAAAGGTTCATTGTGAATACTAGATTTCAATTAACAACTTTTGGCCTTAGAAGCCTTTCCTAAGGGTTCATCTAGCCTGTTATTGCGTCTAGATATTGCGTCTAGATTAATGTTCGCATGAGAATTAACAGACCATCTTTTGCTTCACATGAATTAAACCAGAAAACCAGCAATGTTGAAAAGAATCGCAAGTGCCTTGCACAGTAATTGAGGTAAATCACTAGACGTTTCCACATGAAGCAACCAGGACCAGGAATATATAAACAAGCTTATATTTTGAAGGTAGAGGAATTGCTTCAATAAGGGAAAATCTGGAAATCTGTGTATTCATGTTTTTACAGAGTTATAATCACGTTTAAGATACTATTGATAATCTTTGTCCGCGGAAGGTAAAAGCTGACTAACTAAACAATAACATAACTCAGAAGCCAGTATAATTTGCCAAAAATGAGCTACTTTCTGTAGTTAATTATAATGGATATTCAAAAGGCTTGTTGCTGCTAGATTTGATATGGAAGAGCTACCATTATAGCTAGCATAGTGTTGGGACTTGGGATGTTAAACATGAAACCAGATGAAGTTGTTTGTTTACCTACTAAAACTGGTATTTTCTATCCATCCATCTGGCTAGCTGAAAGTGGCAGCCAATTATGATTTTTGTATCATTAAACATACTTTTATGGATAATGAGCAATCCTTGATAAACCTTGTGGTTAAGCTACTTTTTTGAATGATTTAACCTTTGTGCATGATAAAGTATTACTTGAGTGAATTCTAATTAGTATTATTTCATATTTTGTTGTCTTAGGCTGAGACAGCTTACATGCAATGATGAGTAACATATAGTGCATTTCTTATTCCTGCTAGCTTTAGCATCTTTGAGTTTATTTTCTAGAAAAAGATTGGAAGGTAATGGAAGTAAGGCAGCATTCAATTAAGTAGTGAAATCTCTTGTAGCATCTGCAATACATAAAAAAAGAGTCCTGTTTCAGATTCTGCGTGGGACTAAAGATGGATAAAAGCTTGAAGATAGTACATCAACAATCAACTGACACCTCTCGGATTCTTTTACCTCCCATTTATCCCACAGTTGCGTGACTTGCGTCTATGTTCACTTGCCACAGACTTCTCTATTGCTGATGAAACAAATTCAGCACATCCACTGAATTAAAACTTGGAACTTATCTCTCATCCCATGTTTCCATAGAGTCAAGTTATTGACGAATTTTGAAATAGATGGATGATTATCAATGTTTGCATTTCTGTTAGACCATAAGCTTCTATCTGTAAGATCTTAAACATGTGAAAATATACAAACATTGCTGCCAGATTTTCCTTTATTGGGACAACTATTCCGCTTTGTGAATACCATTTGTATGAGTAATAGAGATAGATTATGGCTCCAAGTCCTTGTTGCTTTATTGGGAACATCTGCTGATTAATCTCAATTGCTCTGCAAGGCATTGCGATTGTTTTCAGTATTTCTGGTTGTTTGGTTTTATTCATGTGAGACAAAAGGTGTTCGGATTATTCCCTTGGAAAAAATTAATCTAGACGCAATAACAGACTAGATGGATCCTTGGGAAAGATTCTCAGGTCAAAAGCATTAAATTCTAGCCATGTGTACTTTATTCTCCATCCACCATTTTTTCCTTCACCCACATAGAATCTAAGTAGCTGTTAAACATATATAGATAAAGACAACTCTTAGATAAACATGGCTATGGACTGCTAATGACAGATATATCGAAGTTACTACAGGCAATGTATATAACAGTTTTCGAACTACGACAATGACAGGAGTGAAAGGTGCGGGGAGAACTCAAATCCACTCAGCTCAAGAATATTCTCTGTTTCATCATCTCTAATCCCCTGAACGCCATAATCCTGACTAGGTTCAGCATTAGTAACTTGTCATGCGTGGATTTGTTTCATATTCTAACCCGGGTCCAACTGGCACAACACACACATATAGAGCCTTCACTTATAAATAGGTAGGTTAGCTTTCTATTGCCTAATCATCTAGCTACAAAGAAGAAATAAAGAGTCAAGTGTCGTCTGGAGTTCCCTTGATCACTTCACTGGGGTTATGGGATCTGGTCTTTGTTGGAACTGGATAAAAGGGAGGTTTCTAAGACCTACTGAAGTGTTTGGGGGAACTCTGGGTTGCACCTGACACTGATTACAATGATGAACATGCGAAGCCTTAACTATAAAGGCAAGGTTGGCGGATATATAATCTTCTTTCTTCAACTCCACATATTATCATGTTTTTTTATCTGACTGTCACTGGAGTTTTTAAAGGGTAAGGGAAAATGCCATGACATTTAGCTTGGACACTTAAGATGCCATTTTTGTGAGTCTGGTACGTGGATCACTCACCATTTGCTCAAGTTCCGTTGTATTGCTCAGTAGATAGACTGGAATCTCAGTTTCCCTCATTAATCATTGTGTGCCAGTACCCTGAGATGATAATGAGGGAAGGCAGGAGGACGGTTTATTTCAGTTTCTTGATTGATATGATCATTGATCGCAGTCGACTTGCTGCAGTAGAACTCATGAAAATAATACAGTCTAAGGAAACCACAATCCTTGTCCAATCAGCTATCCAGGAAAAATAAAAAAGCACAAGGCATTCCTATTCAATAACAATGAATTGCATTACATGTTGAAAATGGAAACCAGACAAGGAAAAGCAAGCATTATAATCACTTTCAGAACATTTCAAGTGTAACACCCTCAACGTATATTCAATAATTAAATACACGTTGAAGATGTTATTAAAATATTTGACTGATTTTCTGAATTGTAATTCTTTTTAAAACAAGTTTAGCTAAATATCTTTTTTCGGGTTTCATTGAATTATAAACCTGTCTAGTAACACCTAGTTTCAACCCTGAATTGATTAAATAAATATTTAAAACAGTTATTAGCTTGAAAATAAAAATCAGGGTATAAACTATATGTGTTACCTAGACCTTTTCCTTAATTTAAAATTTCCACCCGATTGTACAAATTACATAATATTTATATCCTATCCTATTGCTATAAATTCAAAACCATACCAATTCCTCCATGATAGTTAGTTTACAGGCCCAACGAAAATAAGTGAATTAACTTATAAGTTTATTAAAATAAAACAACTGCATATTCAAAATACGAGTACATGCCCAACTAGTCTAGGATGTAAATGTACATATTGTTGCTTATAAGGGGTAACTTGATTTCCAAAAGTACAGCTCCTTCCTCGATACTATTAGCTCGATCGAACTACGTGTAATACGAATCACACGCTAAGTATAACTTAGTGAGTCATACTTGTAGCACTAAAAACATTTATCATAAATATCATAATCTTTGTAAAAGTTATAAGTATAACAATATAAACCCAGTTCATGAATATCACAATCCATGTAAAAATGACATACCATGTTTTATGTAATGTATAGCATTTCATCATTTATCATAGTAAATGAGAAACTAACTTATTTCAGTGAATCATGCTTGCATGTGCGTATGTTCAAAGTTATAATATCAATCTTACATTACTAGTAATTAATATAATTGACATACTGACCTATTTACTTGCTTAAAAGCATTTTCTGGTTTATTTCCTAAAGTACAATTTCATGTGATGCTATGGTACGCGAGTCATCACGACACCATAGTGTCTTCGACGCCTTAGCGTCTGCATCGCCGTAGCGACTAAGATGAGTACGTACTCGAGGATGCCTTTTGCTCCTCATACCTTCAGCACCGTAGTGCCTACTTTACCTTCAGCGCCGTAGTGCTTTGACGCAGCTGCTAGGACTCTATGGATATCCAACTATACCAAAACTTTCACAATAGTACTCAGGCTTAACAACATAATATTTGCATATTCCATATTCAATTCATAATTCAATATCCAATTCACAATACTATCATCCATAATTTGATAATGGGCAGTTGTTGCGCGTAATAAGTGCTACGCAATTGTGCAAGTATACACGTCGCAAGTTATAGTATAAAAGATATCGTCTCCACAGGGATTGGTGCCACTTCAAGAATCTAGTCTCTTGCACTTTGTAAAAGTAAAAAAACACAAGTGAAGGATTATAGAAGTTTTAACTAATAACTAATCTAGAAAGCAATTAAGTAAAAGAAAAGATGAATTCGAATGAGAGAGATAGGCTAGGTTATCGTGAGTTGAGGTGTGATAGCCGATTGGATTGTCTTGGTAAAAGAGTGCATGGGCAACTCAGTTGCCGTGGCGACTTGCTGTGGGGTTGCCTTGGCAACTAATTGATGGTTGCTTGGGCGACTAGTTGGGCAACTACTTGGGCGATCGGGCAGCAACTTCAAGGTTCGGCGGAGCGTTCTTCAATGGTTTCTTCTTATCCCTAAGTCGAAACTCTAGCTACTTGTGCATGCCTTGATAATACATCCTCGCGTGAATCAAGGGTGAACAACAACCAATCTCGCTCCTCTTAGCCGTTGAAATCCTTAACTTATTCCTAAGCGGATTAATCTTCACCATCATTGGATTGCATAAAGATCATATTCATTCGTTTCTTGAATCTAACTCTCCCGATATTAGATAAATGGATGAAATCACGAGATCATCTCCCAATTCACTCGCAAACAATAATAAGAATCAAGAATGAATAAACCTTGAAATAGAAAAGTGCAAACTCTTATTACCTAAACAAAAACCAATAGTTTCTCACAACCACAAAACACAATAACCATAGCCAAGTAAATTTAGTTCATGGCTAGGTTCCAAAGAAACACAAGATAATTAATCCCTAGCATGAACCCAATCGAACAAAGATGAAGGAAGAGGCTTGTCGAAATCCTCCTTGCCCTTGATGCTTGTCGAAAATTCTCTCCTCTTGCCCTACTTGGACTTGCCGAAATTTCCCTCTTGCTCTCCCTCTTGATCTTGTCGAAATCTCCTTGGTATTTATAGGGCTAGGCCAAAGTCCTTCTTTGAGGAGGAGTTTGAGTTGGAATTAAATTATCTTTAAAGAATATAATTCTTTATTATAATTTTATTCCTATTAGAACTTCTCCTATCCTCTTGGAATTTAATTCTTCTTTAATCTCTGCATGGCAATCAAATTCCTTTGGGCTTGGGCCTTGCTCCATGTCATCTTGGGCTTGTAAAGTCATGAATTTCGACATCCATATTGCTTTTAGTCTTTGTCGACAAATGCCATGGCAACTGGCTCGGCGTCTCCTTCATGCACTGCCCTGGCAACTAGCTCGGCATTGCTTTGGCAAGTGATCCTGCACATACACACACAAAAAAACACACAAAAGCATCATCTATTTCCAAAAAATCACCAAGTTATGTAATCAAGTTCAACGTTTGAAGGAAACATGGATTAATGCATGAATGGCTAACTATGCGACTAATATGAGCCTAAGTCTAACAATAATATGAGTAAAAAGGGTAAGAAAAATAGTACTTTTGAACACTTATCACACCCCCAAACTCGAACTATTGCTTGTCCTCAAGCAATGCAAACTCATAATTACCTGCCAAGACTTAAAATTTTCACAAACTTAGCTTTGAGCTTGATTTCAATTCTCGAACCGGGCACAAAGTATGATTGGCTTTTTATTTTTCGGAAAACGAGGAGTTACTCGGAATCAAACTATAATGCTTGTGCGTGTGTGCGGAGTTGTGTGCGAGTTGATTTTTCGGATTCTATGCAAACAATAGGTTTTCAAATTACTTCTTTGGGTTCTTTTTAACATGTTTTAACTAGAGCCAATTTCGGGCACCTCTAGTGTTTTATTTTTAGTTTTCTTAAGTTAATTTAATCGACTAGAGCCGGTTTCGGGGCACCTCTAGTAAAAAAACAAATTTTAACGCCTCCTAGAGCCAGTTTGGGCACCTCTAGTGATCAATTTTTAGCACATGCTAGAGCCAATTTCGGGCACCTCTAGCATTCATCCAATTTTTATTCTAATACCCCAATTAGTTAATTATCAACCTAAGTTTACTAGAACTCCTTAAATCAATCAAACCACAACCGTGTTTCATCAAATTTAGTATCATAGTAAAATTCTAAGTTTTTCATGGTTATCCTAAAATAAAAATTCTATCAATTAAGTGCATTGGTAAAGTCATCATTGAATCTTCATCAAATCTAAGCAATTCTTGTTCCAATTAAAGGCATGGCAAGCAATTTATGTATCCTAAATGTAATGCTTAAGATTAATGTAACTAAACATGGTAATTACTAATAACAATCCCCCCAAACTCGAGTGAGGCATTGTCCTCAATGCATGCATAAAAATAACGAAAAATAAAAATAAAAATAAAATGCATACGAGGACTTACTCCGAGAGTTCGTCATCGTAGATGATTAGTTTCCTTCTAGTTGGCGTCTTGATTTTCTTGCTTGAACGTGATGGTTGTTTTCTTGTTGCTTTGGATGTCTTGACTTTGGTTGCCGTGGCATCAGCTTGTGCATGCATGAAGTAAGTTGCCGCGGCATCTTCTTCATTGGTTGCCGGGCAAGGATCTTGGCAAGAAATTTCCTTAGCATAGTAGTTGTGAGTCTTGTTGTGAAAAAGAAAATAAAAGAAAACCAAAAAACTAAAGATAATGAAGAAAAAATAAAATATCTCCTAAAAATAAAAATAAAAATAAAAAGAAAAAGGAAATATCGAGAGAGGAGAGCATGCTCATGCATCTCCTAAGTTGACCACTTCCTTGTTACGTTCCACATGGGCACCATTGTAGTGCTTCAATCTTTGTCCATTAACTTTGAATTCATGGTTGTCGAG
This sequence comes from Hibiscus mutabilis, assembly GCA_019671005.1. Taxonomy (NCBI): domain Eukaryota; kingdom Viridiplantae; phylum Streptophyta; class Magnoliopsida; order Malvales; family Malvaceae; genus Hibiscus; species Hibiscus mutabilis. The sequence continues at coordinate 3,381,896 of CM033719.1, forward strand.
ATGGACTTGATTATCACAAAGACCATGGGAGAATGGTTTGACGACTTCAAATGGTCCCGACCATCTTGATTTCAGCTTTCCCGGAAAAGTTTTAGCCGAGAATTGAATAGGAGAACTAGTTGCCCGGCGTGAATTGCCGTGGCAATAGTTTCTTGTCGTGCCATCGCTTTGTTTTCTCCTTGTAGATTCGTGCATTGTTATAGGCGAGTGCACGAAATTCTTCTATCTCATTGAGATCCATTAAGCGCTTTTGTCCGCACTTCCCAATCCATATTCACGGTCTTGATTGCCCAAAGACGCCTTGTGCTCGATTTCCACCGGTAGATGACATGTTTTACCATAGACAAGCCGGAAGGGGACATACCTAATGGTGTTTTGAATGCAGTCATGATATGCCCAAAGTGCGTCATCTAGTCTTAATGACCAATCCTTCCTTGAGGGATTTACAACTTTCTCGAGTATTCCCTTCAACTCCCGGTTGGAAATTTCTGCTTGCCCGTTGGTTTGTGGGTGATATGCCGTGGCGATCTTGTGTGATATGCCGAAGCATTGCAACATCTTGGCAATTAGTCTGTTGTCAAAATGCTTGCCCCCGTCACTGATAATTGCTCTCGGCATCCCAAACCGTGTAAATATGTTTTTCTGCAGGAATCGTTGCACGGTCTTGGAATCGTCGTTGGGAACTGCAAATGCCTCTCTACCCATTTAGACACATAGTCGACGGCGTAAGATGTAGAGGTTGCCGAATGAAGATGGGAAAGGTCCCATAAAATCGATCCCCATACATCGAACAGTTCTACCTCGATGATGTTCGGGTGGCATCTCATGTCGTCTAGAGATATTGCCCATCCTCCGCAACGATCACATTGCTTGTAAAAGTCTTGGGCATCTTTGTACAATGTTGGCCAATATAAACCGGATTGCAAGACTTTGGCATGATGCGAGTTCCTCCAAAATGTCCTCCATAGGGTGAAGAATGGCATTGCCGGAGTACATTCTGTTGCTCTTCTTCAGGGACACATCGGCGTATAACCTGATCTGCACATTGTTTAAACAAAAGAGGCTCGTCCCAAAAGTAATGCTTAGCATCATGGCGGAACCGCTTCTTCCCTTGGTGAGTAATGCCATACGGAAAAATACCACAAACAAGGAAGTTAACTAAATCTGCGTACCAGGGTATTGCCGAGGCATGTGCTGCCGTAGTGTCTGCTCCCAAAATTGCCGAGGCGTGTGCGTCAAAGACTGCTGCGGCGTCGAGAGTTGCCGAGGCGTGTGTATCCATGGTTGCCGAGACGTCATAGGTTGCCGAGGCATCAAGGGTTGCCGAGGCAATTAGAATTTGTTCATCCGGGAATGCATCGCATATCTCTAGATCCGCGTCCTTCTCCCTATTGCGTTCCAAACGTGATAAGTGATCGGCCACTTGATTTTCTGTTCCTTTCCTGTCCTTAATTTCAATATCAAATTCTTGTAAAAGTAATATCCAACGAATCAAACGAGGTTTAGCTTCCTTTTTAGCAAATAAGTATTTGATTGCCGAATGGTCCGTATGAACAATTACCTTTGTACCAATTAAATAGGATCGGAACTTGTCAAATGCGAAAACTACAGCTAGTAACTCTTTCTCCGTTGTTGTGTAATTCACTTGAGCATCATTAAGAGTTTTACTAGCGTAGTATATCACATGGAATGTCTTACCTGTGCGTTGGCCTAGGACTGCTCCTACCGCGAAATCACTTGCATCACACATGAGCTCAAAAGGTAGCGTCCAATCTGGTGGAACGACAATGGGTGCCGAGGCAAGCTTTTTCTTTAGGGTTTCAAATGCTTGAGTGCAAGAATCATCAAAATCGAAGACTTTATCCTGTTCAAGCAGATTACACAAAGGTTTAGTGATTTTAGAAAAGTTATGAATGAACCTCCTGTAAAAACCTGCATGTCCGAGAAAACTTCGAATTCCTTTAACCGAATTTGGTAGGGGTAATCTCTCGATCACATCCACCTTGGCTTTGTCTACTTCAATTCCCTTGGATGAAATTTTATGGCCGAGCATTATTCCTTCATCTACCATAAAGTGGCATTTCTCCCAATTGAGGACTAAATCCGTTTCTTCACATCTTGCTAACACCCTCTCTAAATTGCCGAGACAACCGTCGAAGTCATTACCAAAAACTGAAAAATCATCCATGAAGATCTCAAGGAAGTCTTCGACCATGTCTGAAAAGAGTGCCATCATGCATCTTTGAAAGGTTGCCGGGGCGTTACACAATCCGAACGGCATCCTTCGGAAGGCATAAGTATCGTATGGGCATGTGAAGGTTGTCTTTTCTTGATCTTACGGTGCTATGGCAATCTGATTGTAACCTGAATAACCATCGAAAAACAATAAAAGGGTTTACCCGCAAGACGGTCAAGCATTTGATCAATAAAGGGTAATGGGAAGTGATCTTTCCTAGTGGCTTTGTTTAGCTTTCGATAGTCCATACAAACCCTCCAACCGGTCACACTGGTTGGGATAAGTTCATTATTTTCATTGCTTACCACCAATATACCTCCCTTTTTTCGGTACACATTGTACCGGACTTACCCACGCATTATCGGAGATAGGGTATATAATGCCAAGCGTCAAGCCACTTGATGATTTCTTTCATTACAACCCCTTTTATGGCATGATTCAGTCTCCTCTGGGCCTCAATTGAAGGTTTGTGATCATCTTCCAACAAGATCTTGTGCATGCACACCGCCGGCTAATTCCCTTCAAGTCGGCAATTGTCCACCCTATTGCCTTTTTATGAAGCTTCAACATGTTGATCAGCTTCTTTTCTGCTCAGTCTGTAACTTAGAAGAAATAATTACGGTAATGTATTATCGGTCCCTAAGTATACATATTTGATTGCTCGCAATTGTTTCAACTCAAGAATTGGTGGATTTTCGATAGAGGGTTTTTCGATCTTACCTTCCTTACCCGAGTAGTCCAGTGGTTCAAAGTATGTACCGGGTCGATTGACTAGCCAATTTGCCTCTTATGGTTGTTCCTCATCGACCGGCTCTTCATACTCCTCAGGTTCCTCTTGATCGGCAATGTAGTTGCCGAGGCAACTAAATTCCTCATCGGTTAAACTTTGCCGTGGCATGAAGTAGTTGGCATTCTTCGGATCATCGGCATGCCTTAGTGTTTGGAACACATTTAGTTTTACCTGCTGGTCATTCACCCTCATTGTGAGTTCTCCTTTTCAACATCAATCAAAGTTCTCCCCTGCCGCTAGGAATGGTCTTCCGAGAATGATAGGCGCATGCTCATCCGCTTTCACAATCCAAAACAATAAAGTCAGCGGAAAAATAAATTTATCAACTTTTACCAAGATGTCCTCGATTTTTCCCTCTGGATGCACATAGGATCTGCTTGCTAGTCAGAGCATAATCATTGTAGGTCTTGCCTTCCCGATTCCTAGTTTTTCGAAAACCGATTTAGGCATCAAGTTTATGCTAGCCCCTAGGTCGCATAGTGCTTTCCCGACATAGTGATTTCCAATAGAACAGGGTATTGTGAAACTTCCGGGATCCTTCAACTTGGGCGGCATACGATTGTGCAACATTGCCATGCATCCCTCTCATTGCGGCAATTGTTTCAAACTCTCCTAGCCTTGTTCTCTTGGACACAATGTCTTTAAGAAACTTGGCATAGTTTGGCATTTGTTCAATTGCTTCCACCAATGGCAAGTTGATGTGGACTTGCTTTAGGATATCAAGAAACTTCTTGAATTGGTATTCTTGCTTTTGTCGCTTCAACCTTTGTGGTAATAGTGGTGGAAGTCGGATATCTTCGATCTTTTCATTGGTTTGAAACCTGATTGACGGCATTACAGGGACATCTGGAGTTGCCGATGTGTTACCAACTGGGGTTGCCGAGGCGTCATCGGTTGCCGAGGCATGCTTATTGCCGGGTTGCGCAGCAATTCTGGTTCAAAGATCCGAGACTTTGCCGCTAGGTTCGTCTTGATCTTTTTGTGGAGTTTTGTTTGACGAGCGGGTTTGAACCTCTCTAAGTTGTTGGCCACTTATGGTGGTGATTGCCTTACATTGCTCATGGCCAGTTCCTCTTGCGACTTCAGTATCGCTAGGTAAACCTCCTTGTGGTCTAGTGTTCAGATTTTGAGCAAATTGTCCGACTTGATTTTCCAATGATTTGATTGCCGCCTCTTGGTTTTGCAATCTCATCTCGGTCCTGTTAATAAAAGCATCATTCTTTTTATGAAATTACTATTCTCACCATATAAGATTCAGTTTTCATCATAAAAGCATTTAGAGAATTTTCCAAAGAACTAGATGTCGCTCGGTTGTTGCTTTGCGGCATCCGTGGCATATTCTGCTGGAATCCGATGCTTGTGCATTCTGATTGTTCTGGTTTTAGAGCATTGTTGGGATTACTCCATGAAAAATTCGGGTGCTTCTTCCAAGCCGGATTGTATGTATTTGACATCATGTTGTTGCCCGATTGTAATTCCCATATATAGAAGCTAGATTCCGGATTCTGCATACATTCGGAAGAATTATGGTTATCACCACATAACTCACAAAAAGAATCCATTACCTTGACTTCATGTGTGTTGTTTGGTTTTTGCATGTTCGGACCATCTTGGTTAAAGCGGCCAATTGTGCGAAATTGAATCGATGATCCTAGTTCATGTATTGTGGCTTGGCGTCTAACTCCTCCTCTTCTAGTAGATGGGAATTGATAATCATTCTTGGCCACTGTTTAAAATTTGCATTGCTTCTTCCGGTGACTTATCTAGGAGTATGCCGTTTGCCGGCGGCGTCTAGCATCATCCTTGTTGGTGTATTCACGGCATTGTAAAACATTGTTACTTGAGTCCACACCGAGAATCGTGTAAAGGGCATTTGTGTAAAAGTTCTCTATACCGCTCCCAAGCCTCGTACATGGATTCATCATCCGCTGCTGCCGAAAAGAAGTAATGTAATGTCTGAAGCTTATCGATTAAATTTGTAGGATTAAATCTAGCAAGGAAATCACGACAAAGATCACCCAAGATGCTATGGATCCGCGAGAATGCTATTTAGCCATGCTTTTGCCCTATCCCTCGGTGAATAGGGAATAATCTTAATCGTAAGACATCGGGGTGACTCGTGTATCTTGAACGAGTTGCAAATCTCGAGGAAAGATTTCGAGATGTTGTCGTGCATCTTCGATTCTTTGAGCCGCCAAATTGACCTATTGTGTTGATCATATTAAACATTATCGGTTTCAACTCAAAGTGGTCGGCTTCAATTTCGGTGCGACAACTCCCGGGTTAAGTCCATCAAGATCTTCTTCAAGATAGTCTCGAATAGTTCTGTTTAGCTTGCAAGAATCACTCCTCCTCCCGCCGAACATCTTGATTCATATTGCCGTCTTGATTTGCCATTGCTTCTCTTATCCTTCGCCTAAGTCTTTGTAAGGTTCGTTCGATTTACGGATCAAAGGGATATTCTGGTGAAGTCGGTCTCGCCCGTCATATACCAATGCAAAACCAAAGTTTGTTAGCCCTTTGAATTTTAAACAAGAAAAATAAAAAGAAAGTGCAAGAAAGTAAAAACAAAGTCGCTATTGCCAATCCCGCAACGGCGCCAAAAAAACTTGTTGCGCGTAATAAGTGCTACGCAATTGTGCAAGTATACACGCCGCAAGTTATAGTATAAAAGATATCGTCTCCACGGGATTGGTGCCACTTCAAGAATCTAGTCTCTTGCAATCGTAAAAAGTAAAAACACAAGTGAAGGATTATAGAAGTTTTAACTAATAACTAATCTAGAAAGCAATTAAGTAAAAGAAAAGATGAATTGAATGAGAGAGATAGGCTAGGTTATCGTGAGTTGAGGTGTGATAGCCGATTGGATTGTCTTGGTAAAGAGTGCATGGGCAACTCAGTTTGCCGTGGCGACTTGCACAACGGGTTGCCTTGGCAACTAATTGATGGTTGCTTGGGCGACTAGTTGGGCAACTACTTGGGCGATCGGGCAGCAACTTCAAGGTTCGGCGGAGCGTTCTTCAATGGTTTCTTCTTATCCCTAAGTCGAAACTCTAGCTACTTGTGCATGCCTTGATAATACATCCTGCGTGAATCAAGGGTGAACAACAACCAATCTCGCGCTCCTCTTAGCCGTTGAAATCCTTAACTTATTCCTAAGCGGATTAATCTTCACCATCATTGGATTGCATAAAGATCATATTCATTCGTTTCTTGAATCTAACTCTCCCGATATTAGATAAATGGATGAAATCACGAGATCCTCTCCCAATTCACTCATGAAACAATAATAAGAATCAAGAATGAATAAACCTTGAAATAGAAAAGTGCAAACTCTTATTACCTAAACAAAAACCAATAGTTTCTCACAACCACAAAACACAATAACCATAGACAAGTAAATTTAGTTCATGGCTAGGTTCCAAAGAAACACAAGATAATTAATCCCTAGCATGAACCCAATCGAACAAAGATGAAGGAAGAGGCTTGTCGAAATCCTCCTTGCCCTTGATGCTTGTCGAAAATTCTCTCCTCTTGCCCTACTTGGACTTGCCGAAATTTCCCTCTTGCTCTCCCTCTTGATCTTGTCGAAATCTCCTTGGTATTTATAGGGCTAGGCCAAAGTCCTTCTTTGAGGAGGAGTTTGAGTTGGAATTAAATTATCTTTAAAGAATATAATTCTTTATTATAATTTTATTCCTATTAGAACTTCTCCTATCCTCTTGGAATTTAATTCTTCTTTAATCTCTGCATGGCAATCAAATTCCTTTGGGCTTGGGCCTTGCTCCATGTCATCTTGGGCTTGTAAAGTCATGAATTTCGACATTCATATTGCTTTTAGTCTTTGTCGACAAATGCCATGGCAACTGGCTCGGCGTCTCCTTCATGCACTGCCCTGGCAACTAGCTCGGCATTGCTTTGGCAAGTGATCCTGCACATACACACACAAAAACACACCAAAGCAGCATCTATTTCCACAAAAATCACCAAGTTATGTAATCAAGTTCAACGTTTGAAGGAAACATGGATTAATGCATGAATGGCTAACTATGCGACTAATATGAGCCTAAGTCTAACAATAATATGAGTAAAAAGGGTAAGAAAAATAGTACTTTTGAACACTTATCAGCAGTTCATACCCAAAATCTAAAATCTGGTTTATCTTAGATAAATCATCATGTCATGTCCATGTATTCCATTTGCCAGTTAATTTTCATGTTATTTACACAAATTAAATCAATACACATTTTTCATTAATATCAAAGTCGACTTATCGCAAGTCGTCCTATTTATAACATGTCGTGTATGCATATAATGCACTCACCTGGGCTATGCAAAATACTGGCCTCACCAAGTTAATCCACTACTTTTTCCTTGCCCTTTTTATCTTGAGTTTCCTTGTCTTGATCGGTTGGTGCAAAAATTATCCATCGAACATATATAATATATATGTTAGATTTTTCTTTAAATCTAACACTACTTAACTATAAAATACTAACATAACTATTCGAATATAAAAAAATTTCAATTTTTTTCCTTTTTCTCCTTTAGAAGCCGAAAAGTCCAATTTGGTCCCTAATGACCATTTTGTAACTTTTACAATTTATTCAAGCCCAAATCACAATTTCTCCATAATTCTGATATTTTCCACTAACTTTTACTCAATATCCTTCAATCCACTAACTTTTGCTAAAGTGACATTTTAGTCACTAAACTTTTCCAATGTTGTTTTTCATTCAAACAACATTCTAACAGACTCAAAATAATTTTTCCAACATAAAATCTTCATTTCCAAAAATTTATACTTAGAACCCCAAATTCTCCCTAATTGCTGAATTGGTGTCTAAACTTCTCAAGGATTTCATTTTGGTCCTCATGTCATACGTAAACTTGTAATTTCATAATCTCTTCAATTTCATCACTAGAAATATTTTCACAATATTTCCCCTAATTTTCAAAATATTCCAAAATAGTCACTTAGAAACTAATTGAGTATATTTCCATTCTAACATCAAAATCAAGCTTATAGTATCATAATTCTTCCATATTCATCCTTAATTTCAAAACCCTAAACAAAACCCAAATTCTAGGGTTAGGGTTTATGTCTTCAAACATGAAATTAGTTAAATTCTAAGCTTGATTTCTACTCCATAACACTTGATTTACTTAAATCAAACTTCAATCTCATCATAGAACTTGAAACCCTAAATTCTCTCTCATCAATATCATAAGCAATTCTTCATATCACCATGCAAAATTACTATCAAAAGAAAGAGCATGAAGCATAGATTAATTTTTCTCAAAGCAACATACCTTGATTCTAACTTTAAAGCCTTCAAATTTGCCTTGGAAATTTTTGTGTATTTTTTCTCTTCCTTCCTCTTGCTTTCGAAATATGGGAGAAAAGATGAACAAATTTTTGGTTCATCTTTTACTTATTAATGCCACATGTATCAAAAAAATGAATATTAAATTCATTTAATTCTTAAGTCCAAATAACCCTCCAACTATATTCTTATTTTCTAATTTGTCATCTTGTAAAATTGAAACCTAGTTGAATTCCAACTAGAAACATTAAAATATTCATAAAAATAATATTTTATGAATTTTCCATGGCCTATGGAACTGCCTTTAAAATTTCAATTCGATCTGATTACTCGATAATCACTTACTACGATTTTCATTTTTCAAACTATCGGGTAAAATCTGAAATCCTCATAATTTTGATTTCCATAAATAAATATTTTTGACATACAAAATATTCCATAATTTTGTAAAAATCAAAATCTTGAAATTTTTACTCGGTCCAATATACTGATAATTTACCCGAAATCTTTATCGGATAAATTTCTCTTAATAATCCTTTATATGTTATCCTTACAAATAATATTAACTCGAACCGATTCCTTTTTATCAGTCTCAATTACTGACATGAGACCTTCCCAAAAGGTCAGCCATCCTATGACCTGAGCACGCTTAACTTTATAGTTCGATCTAAATTCGATATCTTGTACTGTATTTTTATTCGAATCAAGTATCTGCATATCCAAATTATCCCCTAATTATTTGATAAAAATGGATTTCCACATAAATCCATTACCGAAAATCTAGTTATGCAGATCAACTTCCTGTAACCGGTACTACTTATCTATATAATAAAATTATTTCATCAGAAACCTATTTTTTATCGGATTTCAACCAAACTTCGCAAGTACCCTATTTTGCTTGCTCTCTATCACATGGTACTCTTAATTCTCAGAAATTCCTTTCCTAGATTCCATAATTAAAGAAATCCTAACTTTTATATTTTTTTTCATTTTAGTCACTAAGTTAGCTTTTAAGCTCATAACTTAGTACTAAATGACTCTTTAAAAACTTAAAAAATTTCGGAGTATTACATCAAGCCCTTAGAGGATAAGGTAATGGAATTTTTAATTTCATAATATGATTATTATATGTGGATTGTAACCGTGTAGTTAGAGTTTATTCCTAAGTCAGTAAATAGTAGTTTAAATTTACTATAAGTCTTATTTAAATTAGAGATAATCCTTATTTAAATTAGAGATGAAAAGATAGTTTTAGCTATATTGAAATGTTATATCAGCCTATTTAAAGGCTCACTCTGTATACATTTATGAATGAGAAAATGCAGAGAAATACATTATTCTCTGTTGAAAACACCTTGTTCTCGGCTGGAAATACCTATTTTCAACATTATAAAAATATTATTATTTAATTTTTAGAAGAAACAGAAAAGAAACTTGATTATTACAATAACTTGGTTTATGTCGAAATAAATAGTATAAGTTCTCATTAATTGTTAAATTTCATAACATTTCAAGCCCTTAGGGGATAAGGTAGTGAAATTGTGAAAGTAAATATTTTTATTTAAAGATATATATGATCCTCCAATTTTCCAAAGCTTTGATACTACCGCTAAGTTTTGTCTTATTAAAACTAAAACACTTGAAACGTATATATTACTAAGCTATGCTGCATAGTTTGTCTCAGCAAACCGGCTTTAACTAGGTACTAAGTCTCTGCTGTTTTCAATGTTTAATTTTCAGAACATTTGATATTTAGACTCATGAGTCCAATGCCTTAGTTTCTGAGTTGGGGTTCATCAATGGGCAATTGTCTTAGGAAGAAATCTCATGACCCCAACCAACCTCAGCCTGAACCTGCTCGTCCTCCTACTGGTTTGTCTCTCAAATTTTCATCATTTGGACATCAATCTTTGTACTTCATTTGGACATGAATTCTTGCGTACGGAAAATACGTTTTTGTAGGAGATGATGCCGTTAAAAGTTCACGTTCCCGGAAGATGTCTACATCACCAGTTCAACAGAAAACTCCATCCGCATCGGATCCTTCACAATCTTCGAAATGTAAATCACTGCTTTATTGATTACCCTTTGCTTGTTGTCTTAACCATGAATGATGATCCCATCGTGTTGTTTTTCATTCATGACTCAGCAATCCATTGTAAAGATGAACAACGTAGGGCAACACGGCAAGATAGACACAAGCATGTTTCTTCACATTCACCTAAAGGTATGGAAACAACTCAAGTCCCCGATAGTATACTGTGTGTACTGTAAATAGAGTTTCTTTTCTAAGACAATGCTCTAGTATCCTATTTCCTGTTCAGAAAACCAAAAGAAGAGCAAAGGACATGGTTCTCCAACAACTCCGAGAGATTGGCCAAAAAAAGTTGTATGGGTTCCTGCCAAGAATACCAACAGCTTTTATTACAGCGTCTTGAGGGCTGCCACCCATAAATTCAGCGATGACAACAAAATCGGTGAAGGCGGTTTTGGAAAAGTGTATATAGGATATATAAACCCACACAGTATGAGTGCCGCAAAGCCCGGCACTGGCAAGGCAGTCGCTATCAAGGTGGGTACAGAACGACAAAGAATGGCAGGTCGGCTTCTGATCCAATTATCTACCTTGTTCACTTCCACTGTATCTGAGAGGAATGTGTTTTGTTGATTTCAGAATGAACTGAGGTTTCTAAAGAAATTAAATCATCCAAATGTGATGAAACTTATGGGGTATTGCAATGAGGGAGACCATAGGATTGTGGTTTATGAGTACATGTCCAAGGGAAGCTTTGATGTCCATCTCTTGAGAGGTAGAGCTCAATACCTTACTATCACCACACAAAAATGGCTGATACAATAGTGAAACTAACAAGCTGTAAATGGCTTACAGAGAATTATACAGAGCTAAACTGGAGCAGAAGAATCAAAATAGCTATTGGAGTAGCAAGGGCGGTAGATTACCTTCACAGTTGTGCGAAGCCAGTCATTCATCGGGATCTCAAAGCATCCAATGTCCTTGATGCTGTCAGTTACCCTCCCATGATACTTATTTTAATGCTCAAACATTTACCCCCAAAATGTAAGTATTCATTCAGCTGAGCCTGAGGCTCACATTGCAGGATTTCAATCCAAAATTATCAGATTCCGGACTGGCTAGGTATGGACCCTTAGAAGACCAATCACATGTTAGTTCAAGGGTCCTTGGAACCAGAGGATACTTTGCCCCCGAATACTTTACAACAGGTATATGCTTTAGCTTATCATTCTAAGCTGTAGAAACTTTGGTATATAGGTTTGGAACCCCTCAGCACGGGCTAAATTTTATGAACAATTTCACAGGCCATTTGACTGTAAAAACTGATGTATATAGTTTCGGAGTAGCACTCCTAGAACTATTCTGTGGATGTGTTGCAATGAAGAGTAGTAGCGACGGTACCGAGAGAGAGCTTGCTGTATGGGCTAAACCACATTTAAGCAATCACATGGAGCTGCATAACATCGTTGACAAGAAAATAGCAAGGAACATCAATATGGAAGAAGCACACAAGTTTGCTTCAATCATCTGCCGATGCCTTAGCTCAGACCCTAAGAATCGACTCACAATGGGTGAAGTACTAGCAAGTCTAGAGCAATTGCAGCAAGATATGTCACTCAGCAATCTGAACACACTGGGACAATCCAAGTACCATAGAAGGTCACAGATATTACAATAACTTACAAACAACTGAGTGCTCAACTATCTGTAAGTTTCTTTTGGTCACATTCCTTGGAAAAAGGAGTAATTCTGATCCACTAATTATGATTAGTTTGTTTCATAAATATTATCCTAACTCGTGATCTTATATGCAAGCTAAGAACTTTCTTCATATTTTACAATATGATTAACGTAACGTCAAGCCCATAATTCATAAACACATGGATAAGTGCTTGGTTACATCAATTCATAGCAAGGAATAAGGTTAATATTAATATGCATCACTGAAAGTGAAGGTACTATTACACCAATGAGAGAAGCTGACTGTCACAATGAGAAACTGTAACCCTCATGAAACAAAGGTGGTGCTAATTTGTAGCATGAAATGCAAAATTGCATAAAAACGATACGATTTGCAAGCAACAAAAAAGATATACATACGCATAGGAAATTTACATATGGAATCAATGTGCTCGTGGGTATTACTTGAGAGATGGTAATGGAGATGCAGCGGGTGTTAGACGCATAGGTGAATGAAGCTGTCTCATTGGATATTTCTGAACAGGAAGTGGAATTGATTGCTGATCTGATTGAGAGTGTTTGGAGGCAGTTTTGGGGGCTTCCAGTTGCTCCAGTGCTGCCAAAACTTCTGACATTTTAGGCCTGAGTTTGGCTTCACCACTTAGACATTGTAAAGCAAGGGTAGCAGCTGTATAAGCGCTTTTCTGGGGGTACTGCCCCGCCAACCTTGTGTCCATAATTCGAAATAATTTTCTTTTGTCACCCAAAAAAGGTTTTGCCCAGTCTACTAGATTCTGTTCCACACGAACTTTTGTTCTATCCAGTGCACGTCGTCCGGACAATAGTTCAAGAAGCACAACTCCAAAGCTGTATACATCACTCTTTACTGTCAATCGACCTGTTCAACAGTGGAAGCTTCATTACATGTAACTTCTGAAAAGATATAATATGCAAGCTTCATTAGGAACCATCTCATTCAAAGATATTTTATACGAGTGCCTACTTTTTTTCAGGCAAGGAGTTTGCATTTGAAAGATAGAACCCAGAAAATAGTAGCTTTTGCTAAGTATTCCTAGTTTTGGACCTAAGGCACTGCAAGTAAAAGACAAACAGACAATATGCTGCTCGGCTTCGCTCTCTTAGATACCTTCACAGTTTCTTTTCAGCAACAAATATTTCTGATGGTAAATTAAGATACTACGAACTTATGAGAAGTCTGATGAAACAGCAAGTAGTACCATGGTATTTTACCAAACTTCATACCTGTAGCAACATATTCAGGTGCTGCATAGCCTTGAGTACCCATGACCTGAGTTGACACATGAGTCCTATCACCAGTAGGACCTGCCTTGGCCAATCCAAAATCAGAAAGTTTTGCATTGAACTCCTGCATCCAGTCGATTACTACCATCAGGAAGTGTATAAAATTTATCACACAAAATTTTAAACATAATATTTTAAGAAATGGAACAATTATTTCCTTTACTCATCATACCCAATCTAGTAATATATTAGAAGCTTTAAAATCACGATAAATGACTTGGGATTTTAAATCATGAAGGAAAGAGAGCCCTCTAGCAGCACCTATGGCGACCTTAAGCCTCACTGCCCAAGAAAGTGGCTGTGGCCCTCCTGTAAAACAAGGCATAGCATGATTAGCATCAGAGGTAATACTTGTAGTTCCACATTAACTAGAGTTCTCTTGTTCAGTTGTCTATGAACCAAAACTGCATGGGAAACCTCGATTACTACTGAAAACAGTTTTAGTCTGGCAACTGTGTGTAGGTTAATGGCGATTATTCAAGGTTAAGGACTAATTTCAAGAGAGAAACATATAATACAATGGAATCAGATTCCAGAAATCTTCCTTATTCAATTCATGGACGCAACACTTATATGTGATACTCACTTCTAAAAAGATGATTCTCTAAGCTTCCTTTAGGCATGAACTCATAGACTAAAAGTCGATTTTCACCCTCTGAACAATAGCCAATCAACTTTACCAGATTTGGATGATGAAGTTGGCCAAGATAATCAACTTCAGTCTGAAATCAAGTAATGAACCGACTATTAGCAAACAGCGCATACACACGCATAAAGGTAAAGCGATGGGGGGAAGACATTATAGAAAAGAAACCTACCAACCACTCTCTGTGACCTTGAAAACCTTCGGGTTTGAGCTTCTTGACAGCAACAACCATCCCAGATCCAGGCTTTGTAGCAGCTAATGTGTTTTCATCAATCCATCCTTTAAAAACACAACCGAAACCACCTTCACCAAGAAGACTGTCAGGACGAAAGTTTCTGGCGGCGCTCTTCAACTCAACGAATGAGAAAGGTTTCAAATTGGGGGATGACAATATTTCTCCTTCAGTCCTTGGTGTTGGAAGACATCCTGAACTGCTTGAATCACTGAAAGATGGGATGGTTAAGCTTGAAGGAGCTGAAGAACGACTAGTTTTGCTGGAAACTCTTGAGCCCCCAGAAGCTGCAAAGAGAAAACAAGTTCCTCAGCTCCCATTATTAAACAGAGAACGTGAAAGATCAAATTGAAAAGAAATTCGAACTAAAAGCTTCCAGGAGAGTATTTAGCATCATAAAACCACCTAGTTCAGCACGTATCTGCATTTATGGAGCATGTATTTAGAAGCAAACTTCTTAGACATCTAGCTTATGATGAAATCCTCAATACATGGTGATGCGGAAGTCAGAATTGACCTAGTTATCTAAATAAGTTTATTTCAATAGAAGTTTGACAAATACTCCCAGATTAAAAATCCAACAACACTCAGACACAATAAATTGAAGAACAGTCTCAAGAATCTAGCTTTTAGCAGCTCTCTATACCTTGAACCAGAACTAAAACCCTTGGACAGCAAAAACAGAAAGGATGAAATGAATGTAATCATTAGCAATAAGCTTTTCCAAAATAAACACTAAAAGAATTCCAAAAAAAGAGTCAAATTCAACAGGAAAAGGTTAAACCTTCAGAGCCAAAACCACATCCCAAAATCTTGAGAAAAAAATAACCCACCAACACAACAAATACTGTTTTAGAGGAAACAGATGGTTACCAGAAGTTGCACGGGTGCTTTGGCTAGAATCCACACTAGTAGAAGAAAATAAGCAATTGCCCATTATATAAAGGCTAGTGCTTCACCAAAGTAAGAAATATATTATTTCTATTTCCTTTTATAGGAGCCAACACTTGAAAAAGTCATGGAAACGTGTGAGGTCCTCAAAGAAGAAAGGAAACTGAAAAAGGGCCTCTGTTTATATTGGAATTTGCAGCTCAGACATGGAGCTTTGGGTTGTTTTAGTATGTCAAGGTGCAAACTTTTGATAACAAAACTCTTAGCTGAAAAATAATGGGGAAATGGAAGAAACAGAGACAAGGGAAGCTGAAGAGAAGAAAGTGAAGTGTGGGTGATTGTGTGCTTTGGGGGAGGATTTAGAAGCAAAAACCGCGTGGGAAGGGCTAAGAGGGGAGGACTCGGCCGTATCTATGTCGAGTGCATCACACACACACACAGGCAAATAGAATTGTTGCTTGGTAAGCATGAAATGCCTCGGCTATGGCGACCTTTTCTTATATATTTGTCCGGATAGTGATATCCCTGCTTTTGTGAATTGTGAAACGACCGACTTCTCCTTCTTTGATAAAGTCCACCTGCTTTTATGTCCTTACAAGTCAACCTCAAATGATGCCTCCTTTGTATGCTTGTCTGAATTTCCTACTAATAAACTTTGATCACAAACATTGGGTGAGTGTAAAGTACAGTTAAAAGATAATAAATTTTAATATTTATTTAAAAATTTAAAATGTTAAATTTTTAGATAACATTTTAGATTAATTTTTTTGTGTTTTTAATAATATTGAAATTTATTTTTGTAAGTATTAATATTTATCAAAAAACTTAAAATATTATAAAAAATAAGTATCGAAATTTGTCAAAAAATACAAAAATATCAATATATCAAAAAGTCTAATATTTTAAATTTTTTTAAAAATTTTAAACTTTCTTTTTTTAGCTGCATCGTAGACGTGTCGCACCCCGTACCTACTAACAAACATTGCCAAATGTATCTTGAGTTCGGTATTGATTAGAAAAATAGATGAATACAACCTCTTGTAGCTTAGATTAAATTGTTACATTTCATTTGATCTCATTTCATATCTTATTTATTAATTCAATGTTAGATCAAATAAACTTATAATACACCTGAAAATGTAGCATTTAATTAAATTTATCATATATTTTTTCATTTAAATGTTAAAATGTAAAAGTAAACTGTAATGTAACATTTTGGTGCAAGTAACTTGAAACTTGTATTTATTGATTTAAATTGGTTGGAAAAAAAAAAACCCCAAAATGTGAAAGCAAGCATATACCCGGATTTTCTAAATCATATTTGCACGTTTCCATATATACATCCAATACATTTTGTTTTGCTTTGCTTCCAATGCACCTCTTCGATTCCACTCCAGTAATAAATATCCAAGTTTCAATAATGTTCCACGTGATTTTATTAATAATTACATTCTTTTATAGAAAAAACTTTGATACACAGACGTGTAAACTTTAGTTTACACATACACTTTAGTTTTAGGGTTTATGATTTTAGTTTAAGGGTTTAGGTTGTATGGTTTAAAATTTAAGGTTAGTGTTTAGAATTTAGTGTATAGGGTTTAAGATTTAGGGTTTATGTTTTTAGGGTTTAGGGTTAAAAATTTAAGATTTGATTTTTTATAGTGTAAATACACAAGCTTGTATAAAATTAGTTTTACACAGCCTGTGTATCAAAGTTTTACCATTTTTTATTTCAATCTTTTTAATTATTTTAGCTTTATTAAAAATTTAAAACTGCTTTTAATATCATCAAATTGATTTAATTATTATCTTGGTAATAAGAGGTTGAGGTGGTTACGACACTAATTACTATAAATATTCACTAATTTGGTCGAGTGATTAAAGATTTTCATATTATCCATTTGTATGGATTTGAATCTAACATTTATTTTAAGAATGTAAATATCTCTTAATAAAAAAACACTAATTAGTATTTACTACATATTATTAGGGTAAAACTTTGATACACAGGCTGTGTAAAATTAATTTTACACAAGCCTGTGTATTTACACTATAAAAACACAAATCCTAAATTCCTAACCCTAACCCTAAAAAATTAAACCCCGCACTCTAAACCCTAAACCTTAAATTCTAAACCCTACAACCCAAACCCTAAAGCTTAAACCCTAAATTAAAACACTAACCCCTAAAACTAAAAGGGGCATGTGTATCAAATTTTTTTTCATGTCTGATTTAATATCATAAATCATTATGCTTTATGTTATTGATTATTATACATCTTTTATTTCATTTTTCGTGTTATTTCCAGAAAAAACAACAGGCATGTAAACGAATCGAAAAAACACAAACGAGAATATATTTATGTTCGTTCGTTTAAGTTTAACCGAACAAATAAAAGAACACGAATAATTAAGCGAACATAATTTTTTGTTCGTGTTCGTTCGTTAAGGAATGTAGCTTGTTCGTGTTCGTTTATGTTCGTTCGTTAAAATAACAAACGAACGTAAACGAACATTGAGTTTTGTTTAATTATTTTCTTAAAAAGTCTGAAGTCTCGTACATTAAATATTGTTTAATTTTTCATTTTTATTTTATACTTTCAATATATGTTTTTAATTATTTTTAAAATATAATAGTTTTATTATGAAAAATAATAAATACAAATGGACATATGTGAATAAATTTAAACAAGCATAAACGAACGGATTATATAACGTTCATGAACGTAAATGAACGAACGAGTTATTTGTTCGTATTGTTGGATTAAAATCTGCAATTGTGGGCACATATGTAAAATGTATGATGATATTATAAAGTATGACACAAAATCAAGTGACCAATTATGTTAGGCGTGTCATAGGTATTAAAGTGTCATAGAAATAAAAGTGTAGATATCGTCAGATATATTTATAATTCAATGAGGGACAAAGTTATATAAAGAGGTAGCGGTCCCCAAGAAATAGGTTAACTTGTTTTTCTCTCCTTCCTCGTTAGAGAGTTTTACGTCAAGAGAAAACATATCTTCTTGGAAGATCAATACCAAAGATTTAGTCCTTCAACATCATGATTCAAGGTTTTCTATCGATTAATTCAGGTACGCTTCGCATTTAGTTTATTCAGTTTATGATTTGACACGATAGATCATGGGTTTAGATTTCATATCTATTATGGTTTTATTCTATCAAATGACATCAGAGACTCGTTATGTCGAATCATTAAGAACCGATTAATTTTATATGGATAATCATAATCGTAATTTTTTTTATTGTCGCGTCACTTTGGATTGCTTTTCCTTTGGGTTCAATTCTATTGTATATATTTTGTTTATGAGGATTGATTCTCCTTCACTGTTTTCTGATTTATAATTCATGATTTTTCGTCATTGTTTGTCGTGGGTTTCATTATTAATCGGCAATTAAAAAGTCACTTTGGAATATTATAATATTTGACATTTGTTTTATGTGTGATAACCCTAATGGATTAATGTTTAATCTATTGAATTTAATTTTTCATGATTATGAATATGCGTGCACTATATCAAGACTTTGAGGAATTCATTGGTTACAGTGAACAACTTTTGAATATCAACTTACCTTTAAATTTTTGATATTGTTTTTGTTTGTGGATTCAATAATCACATATCTAGTTTACTGTTATGATATGTATTTGATTTAAAATATATATTCAATTTGATTGGATTAAAATTTTAGTTTTGATCATTGCGTATTAAGACAAATATTTAGAACATGATGAAACATAAAATTTTAATCTTTTGTAGATTTGAATTTAGAATAAATTCAGTCATGAGTTATTGCTTAATATAGTTAAGGTTTGTATTGGTTTATATATTTGGTTTTATTTTTTTTTAGCACACGAAGTCAATAATTTTTTGGTTGTTTTGATGTTATTACATAAAATTACAGTAAGCTTTTGATTATTAAATTATGATTGAATGGTTTTTAGCATGCTACTTTTAAAGTATACTGCTACTTTTAAAGTATACTACTACTTTACGTAGTTATTTGGAGTTGAATCATTATTTAGTATTTGTTTTGATCACATGTCATTATTATTATGGATTATGAAATATATATTTGGCATTGATGTATATTCGATTGAGTTTGATCAAAGTTTTCAATTTTGATCGTTAGGTTACTATGGATATATTAAAGCTTCATGTGATCATTATTGAATTCATTAGTATGCTTTGATTCTGACTTCTGGGTAAATATTTATTTTTTTGAACTCAAATTTTTGGTGATATATGAAATTAAGTATGTAATGCATTTGGTTTTATGATATATAAATATTGCCTTTAAGTTTACAGTGAAAATTTTGTAAATGCATGTTTAAGGAATTTTTTGAGAAACAATCAAAGATTTCGGTTTTTGATTTCTAATAGCCTCATCTAGACAACCTTATTTCGGGTTATTTCAGAAACTTAAGTGTTATTAGAAATTTCAGTTTTGACTGTTATAAAATTTTAAATTTGAATATCGGTATATTTATATTATATATTTTAAGATAAATTAATTGAAGTATTAAGTCACCAAAGTGACCTCTATTGTAGAAATTATTTTATTTTAATATATAGAAGGTTTTGTGCATGTAAGTCGGATTATGTTAGTATTAATCGGCCCAAATGAAGGTTAATAATTAACATTATTACATGTGCAGCTGTGGTAATAGACATGTGATAATTATTCAGTTTTATATGTGAGCAATAAATCGACTCAAAGGAAGATTTCTGTTTGACATGTTCTTATTATCAATGTTTGATTACTATACCAAGATACCACTTGCAAGTTAATGTTTTGTCCAAAGATGAAATAATAATGGAGTGTCTGGTATCTTGATATGAGGTTTACCTTTATTCAAATTTATTATTATTTTGGTTATGTTTTAATTTGATTGAAAGATAAAATTAAGACATATTTTGAAACAATTAAATTCATATTTTGCTTGGATGTCTAATATTTTAATAGATTAATTGAAACATAATGTCACCAAAGTGACCGCTTTTGTGCAGATTAGTTTATTTAAAATATTAAGATAATTATGGGTTTTTGTAATTCATACGTTTATTAATTGGCCCAAAGTAAAGTTAATATTTGGCAAGAATTATAACGACAATTGTGGCGATAAATGTGTGATAATTATAAGGTATTTTATGTAAGCAATACATTAGTCCAAAGATTAATCTATTGTTTGACATAGTTTATTGTCAATGTTTGATTGCTACAACAAGAGTACTGCTTACAGTTAATATTACTGTCCAAAGACTTGATATTAATGTTGTGCTTGGTATCTTGAGGGGAACTAGCCATTATTTTGAATTTATTTGTTTACTTATGAATATTAATGTGAGCTTGTTTTTATTTTATTTACTTAATTTTGTTCTATATTTAGGTAATTTATCTTTGTTGTCACAATATTTGTTAAATACATTCTACACTCATGTTTACTGAAGGTAGTTTCAAGGAATAGAAAAGACACTTACATATAGTATTTGGTCGTATGAACATAGACTTTGCACTAAGGGAAAAATAACTTGCACCTCTCATCGCGGTAAGCACCCATAAAAGGGATTTTGAGAAGTGAGATTGTTCAAATCGCACAAGTCTAATGATTATAATGAATAACATTTTATAAGTCTTTAGGAGTAAAAAAAAATCTAAAGAGATTACTCCTATTAAGGGTTTTCTTGACGAAATTAAGAAATGTTTTACCCAAAACATTAAGGTTAAGATGACATCACACTATGCCTTCTTTGATGTCTATGAAGTATAAGGGTCAAGGAAATGTGAGGGAGTACATTATGAAAAAATGTTTAATATTGCTTCAAAATTTAAGGCACATAAGATCGAACTTTCTAACAATTGTTTGTTCTTATGATTTTGGTATCGCTTCCTATACAGATTAACCAATTTAAAATTGGTTACAACTCACAAAAAAAGGAGAAATAGACTTTAAATGAGCTTATTTCTCATTGTGTTAAAGAGGAAGAAAGATTAAAGCATTATAAGTGTAAAATAATCATTTGGTCAGTGTTTATTTAGTTAGTGTCTTTAAGAATAAGGGCAATAAAAAAATTATAAAGTTGCTAAAGTTCAACTCAAAAGAAATAACAATAATTTACAAAATGTTGATTTCTTTTGTAACAAGTTATGACACATGTGAAGTAATTAAACTTCAAAAGTGAGCAACTACTTCAGTTATTTTGAGTGATCCATGTGCTGTAAATTTTATGATCCCACAATTAAGATTATTTTAAGGAGAGATTTATAACTTTTTTAGGATGTTGAGTTTGGAGGGAGAAATAAGGTTAGATACGTTGCTATTGAGGAGGAGTTGGATTATAATTTAATTCATACTATCACTTTTAATGATGTTTAGGTTTTCACACCTATCATTAATCAAGAAGTGAATCAAGTACCTCAGCAAAACAATGTTGAACAACTCTCATTCGAGATAAGGTAATTGTTTCAGAAGAACAAACTCAACATCCTTAACAAACAAGTGTCATTAAAGATATCCACGAGAGGAAGGAAAAATACTATTCTAGATTATTACTTTGTATTTCTTCAAGAAAATAAGGATAATAATGAAGTGATAGAAAATGATTCAATGATTATTTATCAGACCATAAAAGTTCTAACTCTCAAAAGTGGATTGATGTCATTCAAGAATAGTATAATTTTATGCAAGACAATAAAGTTTATGAACTTGTCTCATTACATGAAGGTGCAAACCAATTGGTTGTAAATGTATATTTAAAATCAAGAGGGATGCAAATGATAATGTGGACAAGTATAAGGCATGTCTTGTATATAAAGGATATACTCTAAAAGAAGACATTGATTTTGTGGAGACCTTCTGTCAAGTTTCATTGAAAGACTCTTTCAAGATAATCATGACGTTTGTTGCTTATTTTAATCTTGAGCTGCATAAGATGGATGTTAAGCTTGTGTTTTTCAATGGTGACATTGAAGAAACGAATTATATGGTACAATCATAGATTTGTGTCTAATAATACAAAATTAATTATATGTAAATTAAAGAAATCCATCTATGAGCTTAAGTAGGACTATCATTAATGAAATTATAAATTTTATATTGATTATCTCATTTGGTTTTGAGATAAATTTGGTTGACAATTGTATGTACTACAAGTTCAGTGGAAGTAAACCAAGTGGTACTCATATTGCTAAAGAAGACAAATATTGTCTTACTCAATGCCCTAAAAGTAACCTTGAAATTTAGAAAATACAAATGATTCCATATGCATAAGCTATTGAGAATCGAATTTATGTTCAAGTATGTATGCGTTCGGATATTGCGTACATTGTTGGAATGTTAGACAGATATTTAAGAAATTCTAGTTTGAACCATTGAATAACAGCCAATAGGGTTATGAGATATGTTTAGAGAACAAAACATTACATGCTCACATATCGGAGTTCTGGTAAGTTAGAGATCATCAAGTTTACAGACTTCGATTCTATTAGAATATTGATGCAAAAGAATTTTGTCACATGGGCTACTAATTATATATTGAATAAAAAGACCACTTCGGTTATTTTGTGACAATAAATATGCATTTATTTATTCTATAAACAATATGAACATTTTAAATTTGAAGCACATAAATATTAAGTTCCTAGTTGTTAAAGAAAAATTTAGAGTGTTGTGTGTCTATAGAACATGCTGGTACAAACTCCATAATTGCGCGCTTATTAAGAAATTATCACCGCATGTCTTTCATGAGCACACTACTCATGTGGGTGTAATGTTATTTAAGGATATTTGGTTTTAGTGGGAGTTTGTAATTTAAAAAAAAAAACTCATTCGTTTTAGACACATTTTCGTCTACTTTAGTTTAAGGATATTTTAAGATTATTTTCTGCAGAAATAAAATTATTTTGGTTTATGTACATTCTGAATTCAGTAAAGTTTGATCTCACTAAGGTTTAGGAGGACCAGTTGGAAATAGACATGTTCGGTTCACATTTCATGTAATTTTCCATGCTACACATCCATGATTGATCTATGTCATTTGACTATATTTGTATACGTGACCATTGATGGGTCTAGACATGATTGATATGGCAAATGATGTTTTGATCCTGTATAGATGTAGTTGATTATCGAGATTGTTATAAAATACCTATTATATAATAACAAATTTTTGAGCTCATAAGGTTGTACATTTATCAGGAAACATATGTTGCCCAAGTGGGAGATTGTTGGATTAAAATCCGCAATTGTGGGCACATATGTAAAATGTATGATGCTATTATAAAGTATGACACAAAATCAAGTGACCTATTATGTTAGGCGTGTCATAGGTATTAAAGTGTTATGGAAATAAAAGTGTAGATATCGTCAGATATATTTATAATTCAATGAGGGACAAAGTTATATAAAGAGGTAGCGGTCCCCAAGAAATAGGTTAACTTGTTTTTCTCTCCTTCCTCGTTAGAGAGTTTTACGTCAAGAGAAAACATATCTTCTTGGAAGATCAATACCAAAGATTTAGTCCTTCAACATCATGATTCAAGGTTTTCTATCGATTAATTCAGGTACGCTTCGCATTTAGTTTATTCAGTTTATGATTTGACACGATAGATCATGGGTTTAGATTTCATATCTATTATGGTTTTATTCTATCAAATGACATCAGAGACTCGTTATGTCGAATCATTAAGAACCGATTAATTTTATATGGATAATCATAATCGTAATTTTTTTTATTGTCGCGTCACTTTGGATTGCTTTTCCTTTGGGTTCAATTCTATTGTATATATTTTGTTTATGAGGATTGATTCTCCTTCACTGTTTTCTGATTTATAATTCATGATTTTTCGTCATTGTTTGTCGTGGGTTTCATTATTAATCGGCAATTAAAAAGTCACTTTGGAATATTATAATATTTGACATTTGTTTTATGTGTGATAACCCTAATGGATTAATGTTTAATCTATTGAATTTAATTTTTCATGATTATGAATATGCGTGCACTATATCAAGACTTTGAGGAATTCATTGGTTACAGTGAACAACTTTTGAATATCAACTTACCTTTAAATTTTTGATATTGTTTTTGTTTGTGGATTCAATAATCACATATCTAGTTTACTGTTATGATATGTATTTGATTTAAAATATATATTCAATTTGATTGGATTAAAATTTTAGTTTTGATCATTGCGTATTAAGACAAATATTTAGAACATGATGAAACATAAAATTTTAATCTTTTGTAGATTTGAATTTAGAATAAATTCAGTCATGAGTTATTGCTTAATATAGTTAAGGTTTGTATTGGTTTATATATTTGGTTTTATTTTTTTTAGCACACGAAGTCAATAATTTTTTGGTTGTTTTGATGTTATTACATAAAATTACAGTAAGCTTTTGATTATTAAATTATGATTGAATGGTTTTTAGCATGCTACTTTTAAAGTATACTGCTACTTTTAAAGTATACTACTACTTTACGTAGTTATTTGGAGTTGAATCATTATTTAGTATTTGTTTTGATCACATGTCATTATTATTATGGATTATGAAATATATATTTGGCATTGATGTATATTCGATTGAGTTTGATCAAAGTTTTCAATTTTGATCGTTAGGTTACTATGGATATATTAAAGCTTCATGTGATCATTATTGAATTCATTAGTATGCTTTGATTCTGACTTCTGGGTAAATATTTATTTTTTTGAACTCAAATTTTTGGTGATATATGAAATTAAGTATGTAATGCATTTGGTTTTATGATATATAAATATTGCCTTTAAGTTTACAGTGAAAATTTTGTAAATGCATGTTTAAGGAATTTTTTGAGAAACAATCAAAGATTTCGGTTTTTGATTTCTAATAGCCTCATCTAGACAACCTTATTTCGGGTTATTTCAGAAACTTAAGTGTTATTAGAAATTTCAGTTTTGACTGTTATAAAATTTTAAATTTGAATATCGGTATATTTATATTATATATTTTAAGATAAATTAATTGAAGTATTAAGTCACCAAAGTGACCTCTATTGTAGAAATTATTTTATTTTAATATATAGAAGGTTTTGTGCATGTAAGTCGGATTATGTTAGTATTAATCGGCCCAAATGAAGGTTAATAATTAACATTATTACATGTGCAGCTGTGGTAATAGACATGTGATAATTATTCAGTTTTATATGTGAGCAATAAATCGACTCAAAGGAAGATTTCTGTTTGACATGTTCTTATTATCAATGTTTGATTACTATACCAAGATACCACTTGCAAGTTAATGTTTTGTCCAAAGATGAAATAATAATGGAGTGTCTGGTATCTTGATATGAGGTTTACCTTTATTCAAATTTATTATTATTTTGGTTATGTTTTAATTTGATTGAAAGATAAAATTAAGACATATTTTGAAACAATTAAATTCATATTTTGCTTCAGATGTCTAATATTTTAATAGATTAATTGAAACATAATGTCACCAAAGTGACCGCTTTTGTGCAGATTAGTTTATTTAAAATATTAAGATAATTATGGGTTTTTGTAATTCATACGTTTATTAATTGGCCCAAAGTAAAGTTAATATTTGGCAGAATTATAACGACAATTGTGGCGATAAATGTGTGATAATTATAAGGTATTTTATGTAAGCAATACATTAGTCCAAAGATTAATCTATTGTTTGACATAGTTTATTGTCAATGTTTGATTGCTACAACAAGAGTACTGCTTACAGTTAATATTACTGTCCAAAGACTTGATATTAATGTTGTGCTTGGTATCTTGAGGGGAACTAGCCATTATTTTGAATTTATTTGTTTACTTATGAATATTAATGTGAGCTTGTTTTTATTTTATTTACTTAATTTTGTTCTATATTTAGGTAATTTATCTTTGTTGTCACAATATTTGTTAAATACATTCTACACTCATGTTTACTGAAGGTAGTTTCAAGGAATAGAAAAGACACTTACATATAGTATTTGGTCGTATGAACATAGACTTTGCACTAAGGGAAAAATAACTTGCACCTCTCATCGCGGTAAGCACCCATAAAAGGGATTTTGAGAAGTGAGATTGTTCAAATCGCACAAGTCTAATGATTATAATGAATAACATTTTATAAGTCTTTAGGAGTAAAAAAAAATCTAAAGAGATTACTCCTATTAAGGGTTTTCTTGACGAAATTAAGAAATGTTTTACCCAAAACATTAAGGTTAAGATGACATCACTTATGCCTTCTTTGATGTCTATGAAGTATAAGGGTCAAGGAAATGTGAGGGAGTACATTATGAAAAAATGTTTAATATTGCTTCAAAATTTAAGGCACATAAGATCGAACTTTCTAACAATTGTTTGTTCTTATGATTTTGGTATCGCTTCCTATACAGATTAACCAATTTAAAATTGGTTACAACTGTCAAAAGGAGAAATAGACTTTAAATGAGCTTATTTCTCATTGTGTTAAAGAGGAAGAAAGATTAAAGCATTATAAGTGTAAAATAATCATTTGGTCAGTGTTTATTTAGTTAGTGTCTTTAAGAATAAGGGCAATAAAAAAATTATAAAGTTGCTAAAGTTCAACTCAAAAGAAATAACAATAATTTACAAAATGTTGATTTCTTTTGTAACAAGTTATGACACATGTGAAGTAATTAAACTTCAAAAGTGAGCAACTACTTCAGTTATTTTGAGTGATCCATGTGCTGTAAATTTTATGATCCCACAATTAAGATTATTTTAAGGAGAGATTTATAACTTTTTTAGGATGTTGAGTTTGGAGGGAGAAATAAGGTTAGATACGTTGCTATTGAGGAGGAGTTGGATTATAATTTAATTCATACTATCACTTTTAATGATGTTTAGGTTTTCACACCTATCATTAATCAAGAAGTGAATCAAGTACCTCAGCAAAACAATGTTGAACAACTCTCATTCGAGATAAGGTAATTGTTTCAGAAGAACAAACTCAACATCCTTAACAAACAAGTGTCATTAAAGATATCCACGAGAGGAAGGAAAAATACTATTCTAGATTATTACTTTGTATTTCTTCAAGAAAATAAGGATAATAATGAAGTGATAGAAAATGATTCAATGATTATTTATCGGACCATAAAAGTTCTAACTCTCAAAAGTGGATTGATGTCATTCAAGAATAGTATAATTTTATGCAAGACAATAAAGTTTATGAACTTGTCTCATTACATGAAGGTGCAAACCAATTGGTTGTAAATGTATATTTAAAATCAAGAGGGATGCAAATGATAATGTGGACAAGTATAAGGCATGTCTTGTATATAAAGGATATACTCTAAAAGAAGACATTGATTTTGTGGAGACCTTCTCACAAGTTTCATTGAAAGACTCTTTCAAGATAATCATGACGTTTGTTGCTTATTTTAATCTTGAGCTGCATAAGATGGATGTTAAGCTTGTGTTTTTTTCAATGGTGACATTGAAGAAACGAATTATATGGTACAATCATAGATTTGTGTCTAATAATACAAAATTAATTATATGTAAATTAAAGAAATCCATCTATGAGCTTAAGTAGGACTATCATTAATGAAATTATAAATTTTATATTGATTATCTCATTTGGTTTTGAGATAAATTTGGTTGACAATTGTATGTACTACAAGTTCAGTGGAAGTAAACCAAGTGGTACTCATATTGCTAAAGAAGACAAATATTGTCTTACTCAATGCCCTAAAAGTAACCTTGAAATTTAGAAAATACAAATGATTCCATATGCATAAGCTATTGAGAATCGAATTTATGTTCAAGTATGTATGCGTTCGGATATTATGTACATTGTTGGAATGTTAGACAGATATTTAAGAAATTCTAGTTTGAACCATTGAATAACAGCCAATAGGGTTATGAGATATGTTTAGAGAACAAAACATTACATGCTCACATATCGGAGTTCTGGTAAGTTAGAGATCATCAAGTTTACAGACTTCGATTCTATTAGAATATTGATGCAAAAGAATTTTGTCACATGGGCTACTAATTATATATTGAATAAAAAGACCACTTCGGTTATTTTGTGACAATAAATATGCATTTATTTATTCTATAAACAATATGAACATTTTAAATTTGAAGCACATAAATATTAAGTTCCTAGTTGTTAAAGAAAAATTTAGAGTGTTGTGTGTCTATAGAACATGCTGGTACAAACTCCATAATTGCGCTTATTATTAAGAAATTATCACCGCATGTCTTTCATGAGCACACTACTCATGTGGGTGTAATGTTATTTAAGGATATTTGGTTTTAGTGGGAGTTTGTAATTTAAAAAAAAAAACTCATTCGTTTTAGACACATTTTCGTCTACTTTAGTTTAAGGATATTTTAAGATTATTTTCTGCAGAAATAAAATTATTTTGGTTTATGTACATTCTGAATTGAAGAAAGTTTGATCTCACTAAGGTTTAGGAGGACCAGTTGGAAATAGACATGTTCGGTTCACATTTCATGTAATTTTCCATGCTACACATCCATGATTGATCTATGTCATTTGACTATATTTGTATACGTGACCATTGATGGGTCTAGACATGATTGATATGGCAAATGATGTTTTGATCCTGTATAGATGTAGTTGATTATCGAGATTGTTATAAAATACCTATTATATAATAACAAATTTTTGAGCTCATAAGGTTGTACATTTATCAGGAAACATATGTTGCCCAAGTGGGAGATTGTTGGATTAAAATCCGCAATTGTGGGCACATATGTAAAATGTATGATGCTATTATAAAGTATGACACAAAATCAAGTGACCTATTATGTTAGGCGTGTCATAGGTATTAAAGTGTTATGGAAATAAAAGTGTAGATATCGTCAGATATATTTATAATTCAATGAGGGGCAAAGTTATAAATATTTAATAGTTAATTATTAAATCAACTATATAAAGAGGTAGTGGTCCCCAAAAAATAGGTTAACTTGTTTTTCTCTCCTTCCTCGTCAGAGAGTTTTACGTCAAGAGAAAACCTCTTTTCTTGGAAGATCAATATCAAAGATTTAGTCTTTCAACATCAAGACTCAAGGTTTTCTATCAATTAATTAAGGTACGCTTCCGCATTCAGTTTATTGTTCTTTATGATTTGACATGATAGATCCTGAGTTTATATTTCATATATATTATGGCTTAGTTCTATCACGTATTCGTTCATTTAATTAAACGAATAAAAAATCTTGTTCATGTTTGTTCGTTCAAAAAATAAATAAACATAATCGAATTTTTCGCCGAACGGTTCACAATTGTTTACGACCCTAAAAAGCAACGTCAAGATTAGGCAAGCAACATCACTAGACGAAAGAGGGCCAGTCCCTCTTGTAGACCACTAGAAACTGGAGGAGGTTGAGAAAAGGCCTCTAAATTCTGAGACTTAAACTATGCCCGTACTAAACTATTTGTTTTTATCAAAATACATACCTAAATTATGTCACGTTGTTTTTTGCTCTTAGTTTCTAAATGATAAAAAAAAATGTGACATATTAATATCTTATTAGTCGAAATATATATTTTTTAACTTAAATAACTATCAAAATTAAAGTGATTAAAAATAATAATTTAAATACTTGTTTGATAACAAAAATTGTTTAAAACTTAAAAGTAAACAAAATATAAAGTTTAAGGGCTGGTTTTTTTTCATTTAAACCAAATTCTAATGATTCGTCCGCCAGTCCCCACCCTCACATGTCTTGACCTAGTGCTGTGTACACACTGCACAGACCTCAGGTGGGCCAAACTCCCGACTTCCACGGAATTACATGAACTGATCCGCTCAACTCATGTTCAACTAACCCTAATTCTAAACCAGGTTAAAAGGGATGATTTACAGAAACGTTACTCTTTTTTATCAACTCAATTATTTTGGAAATCCTCTTTAGAATCCAATTGGATGACATTGGACACTAGCATTTGGTAGGAGTAATATTCTAAGCTTACATGCCACGTAGATTATAAGAAATCTAGTTTTGTATGGAGAAGTAGAGATGAATCAAAGTCAAAAAGTATATATCCCTTTTCTCACTGCCATCAATGGATGTGCTTAGCTAATCAATGAATCACCCCCCGGGGGGGAAGAAAAAGAAAACAGCGTTTTGTAATCACTAGCGTGTAGTTTACAGTTATACTCTTTCAGGTTTTGACTTGGTACAAGGTCTAGCTGGGAATTGCTTTTTAATCATTTTTGAAGGATTCGCTATATCAACCATCATTTTATTAATCATAAAAACGATTGTTCATGGCTGGGAACTCTGTATTCAGGTCCAAGTAAAAGCATCTCCCGTTTCTCACTTTGATTATATATAAAAAAAATCAAAAGCAAACCATGGAATTTACATACCTTTCTAGTTTATAAACTAAAACCCTTTAGTGCCGGTTTCTTTCAAAACAACAGGCTTCTCAGCCATGGAGAGACAGTACTTTGCAATCTCTCTGAACCTAGGGACGCTCCTAAGATCAACCTTTGTCCCATCTTTCAAGGTAATGATAACATCACCCCACTCACCTATGAAACGCGGCACCACTTGCACGTCCTTAACCACCTTGTAGGAGAAGTCGCTTCGATCCTGACCCGTCAGGCCCGAAATAACCGTGACCCGCAGGTTGGTGAACCTGTACCTCAGGAAGAAAGCCCTCGAAACAGCAGCTAGAGTTAACGGCAGCCATAGGAGAGTGAAACCCAGAAGGAGGTTAGCTAAGAGGTCGCCGTAGTGTGCTCCGCCGTCAAAGAAGATAGTTTCTTCTTTGGGGCTTTTGGAGGAAGATGGAGGTGTGGTCGTGGCGGGCTGGTCAGTTGGGGAGGACACGTGGAGCCTGGAGGAGAGTCTGTTGTTTCTGGAAATGGGTTTGGAGAAGGGAAGTTTGGAGGAGAGATGGAGGGAGTGGTGGATGATGGAATTGGCGGAAGTAGGGATGGCGATGGCGGCCGGTGAAACAAGTGAAGTAGAGGCCATGAAGGATTATCCGTTTTGAGAGAGCGAGATGAAAGGAGGTAGTTAAGTAGTGCCGCTTCTGGTCATGTATTAGACACGTCACTGCAACCCTAGGACAAAAGGAAAAAGTGGATGAGCCATGTTGTTATAGGATGCAGGAGAAATTAGGGGAATATTGCCACTTAGAATTATATTTAGGGAAACAAGGAATTTTAGCCTCTCTTTTTTTTTGGAAACTACGTTAAATTAAACATCGAAAGTGTAAGTGCAAGTGGAAGATAAGTTTAAAAAAATAATTAAAAAATATCAACACGTCAGCGCCTTCATTTTTACTGTTTAATTTGTCATAATCTCTTAAATATTTTTGAATGTCACGTATTTTTTTAAATTTAATTTTTAAATAACGTAAAAATCCTACTATAACAAAAATAAAATGTGAGGAGATGTGTCGGACATTGGCATCCAGCCTGTATACACCAAATTTTACCTGGGCCACAAATTAACCCGGGCCCAATAGAAACTATTATAAAAATTAATTAAAACAAAACATTGAAAAATAAAAAGCATAACAGATCTAGGGCCCATCATCCAAAGCCCGTACAAACAAAAAACATAAACTCTAATGCATGGAAACCCGACAAGCAAAAAAAAACAAGTGAAAAAGGCCAAAATCAGTATGAATTCGGAGAAAAAAGACTCGAAGAGTTTAACCTCGATCTACAGCGACCGAAGCATCAATAGCGAGATCTGCACGGTGGAAGAGCCCGCGGCGACGCCAGAAGCAACATACTCGAAATCTTTTTCTTAGATCTATGCCGTTTGGAAATTATTTGGGCAAAGCCAACCTAAGATTTGGACTCAGGGAGTGAAAACGAGTGGCATAGTGTTTTTTAGTTTTTCATATGTTGTGCGAATTCCAAGGCACAATTTCTAAATGTATTTTCTACCAGAAAATAGTTGGGATACAGTAAGAATCCTGCAAAAAGATATTTCTGATTGTATATAATGACAAGGGAATTTTATATATACGAGTGTATTCTCAGATTCCAAGGTGTTTAAGGGCAGTAAATAAGATTAAATATACAAATGAATCAGTCCAAAGCTGAGAGCACCCAGATATTTGAAGCTAAGATTAGATAGACCATATGAACCATGAAAAGTAAAACCCTTAAGCAGCATGAAACCTTCAGAAATAACAAAAAGAAAAATAATAGTATATATCAATATATCATCTTCTATACCTGTGGAACAACTAACAAAACATACATATTGTTACAACCTGTTTTCCAATGTGGCAATTGTATAAAGCAGAACTAGATAAAGATAATCGGGAAATAAACCTTGGCCACTGCAGTCAACTCTGTTGTAATGGAAAAACGGAACACTATAGGTAATCTATAAGAAAAATAAAACATAAATTTTTTAAACAAAACCTACAGTATGTAAAAATTTACTCGAAGTCATTTGATACATAAAGCTAGAGGAAAGCCAAGAAGGGTTCCGTACCGCACTCGGCCCCATTGGGGTGGGCATGGGCATGGGTATGGGCATGGGTATGAGTTTAGTGAGTAGCGGACAAGTGTAGATGGTAAAGGTCATACTTGTTGTGTAAAGATAGCCGTCCGCCCACTACCCACCATATAAAATATGGACTCTTATGAATTCATCGATAAATTCACGAGCTATTATGTAAATTTTAAAATTTTGAAGGGACGTATCTTTTAATTTAACCATTATGTTTTTTTGTTATATTTGATATTAATGGATGCTTGACTCACTTGTTTGGCGGGTATAGGAGGGTACATGTTGGTGATGGGTACTCTGTTAGATAATGGGTGTGAAGGTGATTTAGTAACGACTCAAGTGGATAGTTGTAGATTTAAAAATTATACTTGACATGGGCGAGGTAAAGGCGGTGAATGTGAAAAAATTTGATGAGTATGAAAATTTTAGAGTTTGTTATTATTATTGTATCATATTAATAATCTTTGAATTGTCGATTGATTTAGTATGAATTAATAATTAGCTACCAGGTCACGTGACAAAAAACAGACATTTCCCTTTCAATACAATTATTTTTTGTCAGAAAAGAAAAATATTTTTAAATGAAAAATCATATCACGAATTCAACTCAACAAATATATATCATATATGTGGATTCACCAACGTCACTCAATATTCATTTAAAATATTTGGATTTTGGTTTTAAATGATAAAATAATATTTTATGTTACATTTATTAGACGTTGCAAAAAAAAACATAAAAACGCAAATTTATTGCAAACACACAAGTTGGATCCTCTCCCCATCAACTGCGTTATACAGATCTTTCAAAAGTTGTTTGCTATCCAGATTGAATGGAAGTAATTAACTAAAATTATTAGTTGTGTCGAATCATTACTTATTATAATGTTATCTTAATTGACTACCTTAGCTATACAAGACATTATTTATTGCATATATTAATTTCAAAACTAATTAAACATTTTTATAATAATCTATGCAGTTGATAAAATAAAATTTCCTGTTCACTTTTATAGTTATTCAAGCTTTAATTTCTATATTATGGTTTTTATTTTTATTTCAAGTTTTATTATATTGAATATATATACTCTCACATATTCAACCCTAATAATAAAATTTTCTCGATACAATACTTAAATTAATTATAGTCCATCAAAATTTTAAATTAAATGCAATTATGTTCGATTGTATTTGAACTCATGACAAAATGATGATTTAATATTAAAATGTCTCTTGCTAGATGAGATTGGGTCTTAAGCCATATTGTTGTCATAAACATGTTATAACTTTTTTTTGAAAGGGTAAGATTTTATTGCTAAATTATTGAGCGAACATTAATACGTGACTCGTTAAAAAATCTTCCTAAGCTTAAGATGAAGGAAAAGGAGTGCAGACTGCATCAATGTTTTACAATCAAACGAAATAGTGTATCTAGGCAACCGAACCAAAATGCAAAACTATGGTAAATTGCTAAAGTATTACACGATTAGAGTATTTTCAAATCAGTCCCCAATGAATACTGTAAGTTTTGTCTCTCCTCGCAATATTCAACCATTCGCCGTATCCCTTTTTTTACCAAATTATCCGCAATTGTGTTACACTCTCTGGGCACATAAGAGATGTGCCACTTCATGTCTTTGCACATCTTCAAGCATGACAAGATTAATTATTTGAACACAGTAAGGAAGAGATGGGGATGCGTAATTCACTCCACCGAAAGTTTGATGTCTGTTTCAATAAGCAGTTTTGAGTTTTTGGTTCATTGGGATTTTCTGAAGATCGAAACTGCTTCTATAATGGCCAAAATTTCAGTAGTGGTAGAGTCAATACAGCCCACTGATTTTATTGCCAAAATTTCAATAAGCAATTTTGAGTTTTTGGCCCATTGGGATTTTCTGAAGATCGAAACATGTTATAACTTACTGATAAGCATAAAATTTTGTGGTTACTTATTACTCCCTATGTCTCATAAAATTTGTTTCTTTTGTGTTTTAAAATTATCACACTTAAACTGTCTCATTGAAAGACTCAACCACTTTTATTAGATACATTTCCTTTTCTACCATCTTTTTAGTTTTCGGCCCATCCGTTTTTTTACTGGGACACTTGTTGAGTTCGTTTGCTGCTAATACTTAAAATTAACAAACATGGTTATATTGTATAAAAAATATACATGATTGAGATTAGAGTAAAACTTTGATACACAGGTTGTGCGTTTGCTGCTAATACTTAAAATTAACAAACATGGTTATATTGTATAAAAATATACATGATTGAGATTAGAGTAAAACTTTGATACACAGGCTGTAAACAATTAATTTTACACAAGTCAGTGTATTTTCACTATAAAAACTCAAATCCTAAATTCCTAACCCTAACCCTAAAAAACTAAACCCCACACTCTAAACCCTAAACCCTAAATTCTAAACAATAATATTGAATTATAAACCCTACAACCTAAACCCCTAAACCCTAAACTCTAAACCCTAAACTAAAACCATAACCCCTACAACTAAAAGACACGTGTAAACTAAAGTTTACACGGCTTGTGTATCAAAGTTTTATCCTTGAGATTAATAGTAGAAAATGAGACTTTTTACATAAAAAGGAAATGAATTATTTTTTTATTGAGTAATAGATAATTATATTCTCAAGGCAAATTTCGTGATTCGAATTCGTATAAGATGAGACAACATAGACATTCTTAACCATTCAGTTAATTTAAAAGTTTAAGTTTCATTCATTAAACTCAGTAAATTCAACAATAAAAAACCGTATAAAAATTAAGTTTTACACTGTGTAAATAGATCCTAACTCAATATAATTATATATAAATAAATCATATATTTTCAAGTGATTGATTAAATGTATAACACATGGAAATCTTTTGCAACTATATATTTAATCTTAATTAACAAACCATGCAAAACTACAAAGAAGAAATAGAAATATAAGAGCATTATAATAAAGAAAAAAGGAAATCAAATTGGGATCAAAGTGAACGCTAACTCAATACAATTTCCCCCCGATGAAATCTGAAAAAGTTGTTTCATTTATTCAAAAAATTAAAGTAAAATAAAATACTTCATTAGCTTCGGTTTAAATGTTACAGTAAATAGTTTTCATCAAAATATAAATATTCTGATTCATTAAGGTTTACAAGTATAAATACGAGAAAAAACCCTTTGTTTAACCCTTGTTCTGCATTACTGTTTACGAGTAGTGATGACGATAATCACCAAACCCTAAATACAGAAAGCCGACAAGCAACAGTGATTCAAAACAAAGGATTGATTACATAAGTAAACTCCTAATAATGGCTGCTTGCTCGGTATCGGTGTCTGTCGAAGCTAACAGCTGGGATAACCGGTCGCTTAAGTCCTCCACCTCTCTGTGTAAGTTTCTGATGTAGTTGCAAGTCTCGTGTAACACCTTAGAAGCTGATACCTGGAACAGAAATTAAAGATTAATAAAAAATAAGATGTTTTTCTTAAGAATAATTATGAGATTTTTGTTGATAAGATTTGAGTGTGATGGCTGAACGTAATGCATGCTGTAAGGGAACAGCCTGAGACCCACACCTCAACTTGTTTCTACAGGATAGATATGACTTATCTACAAATTGGAAATGAACCAAAACCAAGGCCACACACACAAAAAAAAGGAGAGAAATGTGAAAGTAGAAGAGTTTTGGCACCTTGTCGGAGCGCCTTCCGCGAGGCTCAGGGATAAGCCGTTGCAACTTTGATACGAGATCGGCGATTTGATCATCAGAGATCCTCGAACCACCTGATTGCCCGGAACCTGATCTTCTGCTCGACATTGTGTTCAATAAACTATGGCTTTTACTACAAACTTAGCTACTATGTTGTGTCGGGAAACACACAAGTGCGGGTGCTTGCTTTGTCAGAAAAGAAAAACCCAAGTGAAGGAGAGAAAGAGGAAGAGACAAATTGCATGGAAGCAAGCAGTGGGGTGTGGAGCTTATTTATAAAGGGTAGCTCTCGCCCTAAAATACTTTTTTTAAATGTGTGTGTGCATTAAAAACAAAGGGAAAGGGAATGAAGGAAGAGAGAGATGCCAATGCCATATTGTCCTTCCTTCGTCCCCACATAAACTTAGGGTAAATAAGCAAGTGGGTTAAGTTACAAGGGGAAATGGGGTCGATAATTCACCCCAACTACGCACAAGCCTACGCTATCCTACTATTTCCTCACTTCCTGTCTTTTGAATTATAT
The DNA here is from genome assembly GCA_019671005.1 of Hibiscus mutabilis. NCBI lineage: Eukaryota > Viridiplantae > Streptophyta > Magnoliopsida > Malvales > Malvaceae > Hibiscus > Hibiscus mutabilis. The sequence continues at coordinate 3,418,795 of CM033719.1, forward strand.
TACCATTCATTCTATCTTCAATGTTCCCAACATTATTATCACCTCTTTAATTCAATGGCGGATCCACGTATAATGTAGGGTAGACCCCTAAACTTTTTAAAGTTAACATATTTCTCCTTAATTTTCTTAATTTTTATGAATTAATTCTAATTTTTATAATATTTAAGGCTTGTGTCCACCCTGAAATTTCGAGATTTTATATGTGCCCACCTTCAAATACATTTTTAGATCTGTCACAACTTTAATTAAGTGTCTTACAAGTACAATACAACATTTAATCGTTTCAATCTATAAATTGTAACTATAACTTACACATGTTGGACTCAGATATAAAATTTTAAAGTTTTTTTTCTCAATATTGCCATTTCATGCACTTGTATAAAGGTCCTCGGATTTTTATGGTTCAATTGTATTTTAAGTATGCTTTAAAATTATTTAAATTTTAGTTTTAAAATTAATGAAACTAAGTTTTAGCTTCTAAAATTTATGGTTTAATTATTTTTTAGGACTTGTCTATTTTGAAATTAGTGAAATTACACCCGGACTCCATAATTTTTATGATTTAATTTAACTTTTTTTAATGGATTTAATTTACCTTTTAAAACTACATTAATATCAAAATTAAGCAGCTTCACCTCATACTTCCATCTTGATTCCGTCTGTGTATAATCCCTAGTATTAAGTTAAAAAATTATGACAACTCCTATTACCATCTCTTATATAAAATTAAATTAAAAAAGGCAGATATGTGTACATGAATTTATTTTTGATGAATTAACACCACCAATAAATTAGATAATAAGGTAAAATTAAATTCACTTTACTTTTACTTTTAACTGTGTAACATTATTTAACTTGCTAAAAATATATAGACTTATACATGCCAGTTAATATATGGAGGACAATATATACCTAACTATATGCTGTGTATGGAATGGAATGTGTCGTTCCAATTGGGACCAGAAAGTCGCAAAGAGGGGGGAAATGCAAACATGGAGTATAGGAGGGGGCGAGGGGGCCGCCATTGTTGACCACTCATCCTGATTTTGGTCACGACATGGCACGTGTCGTCCCTAGCCTTTGTTATGCACCCAACACGATTCTTCCAACAATATTTTTCTTGCATTTTCTATATCATAGTCCTAAAAGAAGGGGGAGTCGATGTTGGACCTTTTTTCTTCAGGTAGAATAATGAGGCATCAGGATGGATCGGGAAGCTGGAAAGGGAGATCGTCTTTTTAAAAATTTAAAATTTGTATAAGATGTAAAAAAAATTTAAAATTTGTATATATATTTTTTATTAAAAATTTATTTTTATTTCTCTAAAATTTTATAAACTCACATTTAAATTTTTATAAGTTCACCCTTAACGTAAAGTTATGCGTCCTTCCTGTGAGGCATGGCACCCGGTGAAAAGCCATGAAACTTGAATCCTATGACATTCTCATTAACAATGTAATTGAAAAGGACAACTTCGTTTAACCACCTTAATCAATGCCACTTATTTCAAACACATTTAAAACCCGTTTGCTTGTAGGGTAAACGATTGTATGATTAAATAGAAAACCATGGGATCAACTATTAATTGGTTTAGTATGATGGAGTAAGGTTATATGTTCGAATCGTAGTATTATAAATTGAGCATACTCATAATAAATTTTTACAAAATTCGATTTAAACTAATTGACTAACGAACCATACACGTATAATTATAGTAAAAAGAAAGTCATTGGAAATGATAGAAAATTCGTTTCCCATGTGTCATGCAAGCACTAAAAATTCTTACAACGTGCAACACAAGTGTGTTTTCCGTTAGTAATATCAAAAGAAAAACAGGGATATTGTATGATTCTTCAATACCCTTTTTTACCTGCAATTGTGTTTGTTTTATTCCCTTTCTGATAGGGAGTAGTTGAAGTTGAAGTTCTCCATGTGCATCCATTGAAAAAACTCTCTCTCTCTCAAAGTAATTTTAACACAAATTTTCTTCATCATAATCGGCATACAACTAGGAATACAACTGCTTGCTTATTGAATTTATTGAAATAAATCGATAACATGTTGACAATTTTAAAGTAGATATTATTACATGATAATAATTGAGCAATCATATCAAATTTAACCTACTTTAATTTTGGTATAGTATTTTGAAAAGTGATACTAACATAACAGTGGCATGTGACAGAAATACTAGGGTCGGCCATTGCTGTCGATAAGAAGCATGGCAGTGGCCATTTGCAACCCAGACGGCTGGCCAATTGATGTTGTTCAAAACCCAGACAGGCAAAGCCCTCCATTTCTTTCATCTTCCTTATTTGTTTATATTTCCTAGTCCTTATAATACAAACTCATCAAATTAATCACATGTCTTTTCTGTCTACAGTTTGCAGAAATATAAAACGTTATTGTCGGCATGAAGATCTAAAAAGTTCAAGAAAACGATATATATTTATACATATAATATTTTGATCACCGATAATTAATTGGTTTAGTAGAATAAAGTATTAGAACACTTGAACAAGTTCAGAAGTTTGAATTTTAACATTGTGAATGTAGTAAAATAGGTTGGAATAGTCAACTCGTAACGGACATTAGTTATACATGATTCGGATTAATCAAACAATGAATTGGATACTGATAATTATTCCAAAAAATATTATTGAACAGTTTTTTTTTCAATTTTAGTGGCGGATCTAATTCACCTTATAATATATATTTGAAAAGTTAAAATACTGTACAAGAAATATACACCTTTTACGATATTAATTTCATTTAAAAAATTGAAGTCCAAATACTTTAATCGATGCCTTAATTCAAATTGCTGAAACCAATACAGTTATCTTTTATTAATTAGTTTTTAATAGTCCATGGTGTTGTATTTGGAGCGATCGATATGGATAATCAGACATTAAGATGTGAATGTTTTTTGCTTCATATTCATGTGACCCTTTTGTTTTGTTGTCTGATAATAAGTCAATCCCCTTGAAATTAATTGACCCAAGCCAAGATCCAAATAAGGATAAGAAAAGTATGTATGTGGACCAAATGGATGTATTGTGATTGCCGGGAACCAAACCCTTGTGCCACTGTCTTTGAAATCCAACCATGTGGGGTGTTTCCATTTCTGCCTTGTTTCAGACACATCAGTCTCCAACTGATGACTGCACCAAACCAGAAGTCGGCAATCTTTCTTTCGTATGGGACTCACCTTCATTATATTCTAAGTAAAGTTATACCCTTCAAAGACCCAAACAAGCATTACAAATTCTATAACTACTTGTAGAAGAAGAAAAAGATTTTAAGACAAGACAACATATTTATGGTAAGTTAGTGAATAAGTTTTGGTTCCCCAGAAACAGCACATGCAATGTGCAGAGATACATGAATAAAAGGAGAGATGAGATGAGGGCCGCTATCTGAGAATTATAGCTGAGAACTCAATCATACATGTGATTTTGATATCAAATTATGGATCCCCATACTGTCGTAGGACCATCATCCATGTCCATCTTCACATGCTAACTAAATTATTGAAATTAATATCTCTACTTTAATTTGTTAATTTTCATACAAAGTAAGGATCATATACTCATTTTTTATAAAGTGGAAGGATGAAATTCAAAATTATTTCATCTTGTTTTGATCTCCCTTGCCTCTAATTTCATTTTTGATGTTGATGAGAGCAAAACAATGTGCGACTGATTGTGCTTGTTGTGTCTGAACAAGAATTAGTTGTCAAGTTTTAATCCCCATCAGTTGGTAGGTCTGCATATGTTGAAACACAGAAATACGTCAAATATAATTCAATTCGGTTGTGTTCTTATGGTAGCAATGAGTGCTTTGTCCCTACACGGTTTTGCAAAAGATTAGGTTCAACTTGAAGATTCATACCTTCTATCTTGTATTGTCTTTTCTATTATAAACACACGCATATATATTGTCATAGTTGTCTACATGTTAATAATCCGTCTTAATTATATAAATTTAAATACATCCATAAATCCACATCTATGTTTGTATTATTTATTTTCATGTATTTAAGATTATTAAGTAATGTGAATCAGAATATATATATATATATATATATATGCAAATGATAAGGTGGCTTTGGTGTCCCAATATGCAGTGTGTGGATCTTTCCATCATCATTGTTGGGGAGGTTTTTTCAGTTGTGAGTTTACATCTTTAATGAGCTCGTTGGGGATTATGGATGACGGTGTGGAATTGTTTAAAGTGTGGAGTATTGGGGTTCCACCTAAAATTCAGGTTTTTTTATGGTTTGTAATGGTCAATCGATTGCCAACGTTACATATGCTTCGATCTCGTAGCGTGCCGTTAGAAGGTGTGGCGTTGCATTGTGTGTTATGTGGGGAGGGAGAGAATGAGTTGGAACATGTTCTTATCATTGTAGTCAGGCACAAGGCATATGGTTTTTATTTTTCCAGTGGTGGAAGGTCGAGATAATTTTGCCGCAATCATTAAGCGAGTTCTTGGTTCAAGGATTCTTTGGCTTTTTCTCTGGTGTAAGACAACAATGGTGGTTGGCCGGATGTGTTGTCGTGATGTGGTCTTTGTGGTTAGCGCGTAATGAAGGGATGTTTAATAAAAAAACTGTTGCAATTGGGTGAATTGTTTTTTTCTGGTGAAGCTTCGTACGTTATATTGGGTGAGAGCTTCGACAAAAGATTGTCTCATACCGAAGTCTATGTGGTGGGACTGTCCATGGACATGTGAGACGCGTATTTCACCGAGTTTGTCTAGGGTGGGGATTGTTTGGATTCCGCCGGGGATGGGTGCTTTAAAATTTAATGTTGATGGATTGGCGCACAGAAAACCGGGACCAGCTGGATGTGGGGGAGTGTTGCGATACAAGGATGGTATCATTTTGGCTTTGTTTTCAGATCCGCTGGGGATTATGGATTCGAATGAGGCTGAAGTAAGAACGATTGACTATACTTTGGATTTGGTGTTACATTCACAATGGCGTACGAATAATTTAATCATAATTGAATCGAATTCAGTTGTGGCGGTGTCTTGGGTGTTGCAGCACAATAAGCGGCCTTGGAGGTTGGATTATTGGTTTCGTAGGATTGATGTGGCATGTGAGTCTTCACATTGTGTGTGCTTTAACAATATTTATCATGAGGTGAATAGTATAGTGGATTTGCTTGTGAAACGGGGTTTGGATCGGGTTACTTGGTTCGGATGGGTGTGTGATATTCTGTATAGACGGTTATGGGGTGTGTTGTGTGTTATATTGTGACTCCTATTTGGGATGGGTGTTTGTAACTTCTTGTTGTGTTCTATTTGAGTGGATTATCTCGAGTACTCTTTTTTTCATTTAGGTTTAGGGGGGGTTTAACGAGGCTTGTGATATTCCCGCATGTATGGTTCTCCATTTTAATCATACATATCACTTTATGATAATATATATATATATATATATATATATATATATATATATGCAGGGACGAGTTCATTTTATAGTCCATCTTTAAGATTCGTAGCTCTCTCTTCCAACAATGTCTTCTTCTTGAATTATCTCATTGAGAGAGCAATGTGCCTTGTCATTGCACCCAACACTTGCTGGTTAAAGCAATATTTAAATCATCCATAATATTAATTTAAAAAATAACTCATAGTTCCAATATTTAAATCGAAGATGTTTACATTTGAATACATTTAAACTACAGTCTTTTGAATGTTGTAATAACCAATCCAACCTGCATTCTAAATGACATTGATCTCTATCTCTATTCCAAAACAATAACTCCTTAGACGATCTTCCCTCATATTTCTTTATTTATTTTTTTGTCTTTCCGATTTTTTAAGATTTTGTCCTGACTAATTCAGATGGACTCACGTCTCACATCAGACTTTGGTGGATGAGTCTTCCAATAAAAAATTTCTGCATACATAAAGCCTCAAACTTAAAACCTACTTAAACGATATCAAACTATTTACTAGTTAGATCAACATTGTTGATTCATATCCCTTATTGACACTACATATCTACAAGCTGGCGCAATTTGTTTTTTCTGAAAAAATCCAGCAAAGGCCCAATAGAAAGAGTCGAAATTCTATAGAAGGCTCAATTTCAATCATTATGGTTCAGTTTAGCCCATGTATCTTAAATTTTTAAATAAAGTATTTAGATTACACATATTTCAATTCATTTTTAAATTAGAAGATATTAAATATTTAAATATAATTGTTTTTATATCCTTTTTATATTATATTGATGACAATATCAATCTAATTAAACTTAGTTAAATTATATAATATGTATTATTTTCATAAAACTTGCTATGATTTAATAAGAGATACTATTATATTATATATGGGTAGCCAAAATATCAATTTCATGCCTGAAAACGTTAAAACATGAAATACATGATAAGCAAAAAGAAAAGCCAAGGTCGGCGGAAATGGTCCGTGTCAGGCTCATGCTTTCAAATAGGCTCCCACTTTAAGAATAGGCCCATCATCCACCCTTTGAATAAAAGCCTGCAAGCTATGAATGGCCCCAATCAAATAGCTCCTTGGCCCACGGCCACTGGGGTTCATGCTCGGTTCACATCGTAACCTTATATTATACTACCTAAAATAACAAATTCACATGGGTTCAATGGACCCTTCTTTTATAATTTTCTTCACTATCATAATTTCTTTCAATACCTTTCTATGAGTAGTATATAAATATTTTTTTCGTTCAGTTTACCATATTTAATGAAATAATAACATTATCATTATAAATAGAATGTTAATTAGGCATATTTATTAAAAGTATTTTAAGATTACTCAAAAAAATTCATCTAAACCTTAAACCCTACACAAATTCAAATAGGTGAACTACAGGTTAAATTAGGGTTTAAATTCAAAGCTTCCCATAACGACATGACATTGCTCCCCAAACTAGATTAGAACAAAAGATTTTTCTTCGTACACCATATGGGTGCAAAAATTAAAAGAGAAAACAGAAGCATATAGTTTTTTGGGGGGATGAATCCATTAATGGCAGCATTTATTCCATTTTCATTGCAAGTGAATGAGAAACCAGGGGGAGGGGGTTTATTTTTAGGGTGTTGTTCTTCTTACAGAACCCGATTCTTCCAATGGGAAGTTATTGGTCCCCAGACAACAGATTTAATGTCTTAATTTTGATTCATGTTCATATATAGTGGACGGGACATGACTAAAGGTGGTAAGAATAGTAACCCCTGCAAAGGGGTTGGGATATCAACATCTAAAGTCAAAAATATGATTACATTAATCCCATGTATTATATTTTTATTTTATATTAATTAAACCTACCTATCATTTCAATGGAGAAAAAAAACATGGATATGATATGATATTCAACTTGGGAATAGGGGATGAAGGAGGAGGGCACACTAATTTGGAAAATTAAAAAGTTGAAAACACAATCAAACCCTTGTCTTTCTAATCAACCGACATAATAAAAAGTTAATACATATCCTCACCATATTAATCATTAACTTTCTTTTTGCTCCAACCCCCCTCTTTCTTCTTCCACGTTTTCACAAATTGTTTAGTTTTATGGGGGGTGTATTTTCAATTATTCTTGTGGTTGTAAATCATGTCGATTAAGATTTGTGTGAACGCGAATGGTTTTAGTGAATCTAGTAAATTTTGGATAAATTCAATGATAATCACTTAATTATTTGGGGTTTTTAATTTAATACCACATATATTAAAAACCATTTTTATATGTGAGTAGAATTGAAGAGTTCCAAGGAATTAGGTGATTAAGGATGATGGCGATGATGTGTTTAAGGACTAAATTGATAGAATTTTTAAATATGAATAGTTAAATTTATTGAACAATTCTAAATTAGAACTAAATTGATAGAATTTATAAGTTTTAGGGAATAAAATTGTTATTATATAAAGTCACATCATAATTTCTATTAAGTGGTCAAAAATATTTTAACGTTCAGTGATAAAAAAAATATATAATGAAAACGTAATGTTAGTGGCCTAATTGACAAATTTTCTTATTTAATGGTCATAATAGAATCAACTATATAGTTTAATGACTAAATAAGTGTTTTACTATTTGTTATCTCTTTACTTTAAAAAAATATTTTTAAATAATAAACTGAACATATCAATAATCATATGAGACCGTCTAGTTTCTCTGATCAATGATGTGCGTTGTGATGATCACTACACGAAAGTCAAACTACCATAATATAGAAGAGAATCATGCCATGAGATAGACGGAAAACGTGCCACAAGATATATAGATTTGTATAAAAATGAGAGATCCAAAACAGAAGAATTTTTTATTGGGAACAAAAAATACCTAAAGAAAATATTAACAATGGAGAACCAATACAAGACTAGTGTGTACAGCAACACTAAAAAAAAATTAAAGAAAACAAAAATAAAAATATATATATACTATAAATACTAAATATTAAATATCTCATGTTAAAAAGTACTAGTAATTATTCTGGTTTTAAGTTCATTTCATACCTACTCAAGTTATGAAATTTATTGTCCATAACTCATCTTCAAACATATTTTATATGCGTATTACAGAGTTAGAAATCAAAGTTTGAGAGATAAAATATAAAAGTTATAGAAAATGACGAAGATAGAGCTTAAATAAATTAATATTGAGTGTCCAAATAATAAATATTTTTAACAAAAAAAAAATGGTGAAACTGTTCCCTAGTTATAACACAGTCCGGTCACTGTTAATGAAAGGGATTTAAAATGTGTTGCTCGGAGCCATAACCTATCGTAACATTTTCATAGGGTTTTTTTAATAATATTTTCACAGTTGATTACATGATCGCAACACTTGTAATAATGCTTTTGCTTGCAACATCAAATCTAACCCAACGAGAGGGTGAGGGTTTTCCCTCTACCCAACCAATCTTCTAGTGTTTACCAAACTATACCGTAAATTTAACTTTATATTTCAAAAAGCTACATTCACTAATTGACCTAGTGGCCAAAGATGTTCATTTCGCTCTATATTGTATGGGTTCAATTTTCAGAATAAAAATATAATGTTTTTATTTTAATAAAAAAAACCTACAACCCAACCTTAGCTAGATGAACATGCAATTAATGTTCTTTTCCCTTGTAAATAGAACAAGCCATCGAAGCAAAAAATATTAATACTAAACATACCATTCACTAAGATAATTATAATCTGAATGATAAAATTATTATACTTGACATTAAAAAGGTTGAAAAAACTATATTTGAATCTTATGTCATTTTACCTCTCTAATCTTATAATTATAAAAAAATTATTTTCAATTAAAAATTTTCTTTTAGCTTAGGTTAGACGAAATTCACGAATTTCTTGTTCCACTCTTTATTACGAGAGAAGACGACATAAAGGTTATCAAATTTGGTAGGGTGGAGAAGTATGATACACACTTATCTAAAACCCTAAATCAACCATTCTGTTTCTTCCAAACCTTTGAATAATAGTTATAATTGATTAGCATCGTCCATAATTTGAGGCTCCCATCTCACCCTCCTAATTTTATTTGTTTCATTTTTTTCGCCTTTATTCGTATTGCTTCTTTTATTTTATTTTTACACTTATATGAGTCTATGTTAGTCTGATCGACGCTAACAAATGATTCAGCCATCAACTACCTCTATTTTGTAAATCTATGATTTATTTTTTAGATTTACAATTTTTTTTTGTTTAATAAGTCTTCCACTCTTCTTACGAAAATAGTTGAAGTTTTATCTTTTATTGTATATATATATGTAATTTTATTTTGTCTCGTACAAGTTTTAGTCTTTGGTTTTGTTTTTCCTTTCAGTGTTGATTTTGTCGACGTATGATATAAATATAGAGAATTTCTATTAAATTAAATTAAAATATAATGATTAATTCTAAAATTTTATCAAACTAGAGATTAAAATTGTAATTACACCATAAATATTGAAATTTGTATATTTTGTGTGTTGTTCGCCATAATGGGGTTTGGCAAAAAAAATCCATTTTGGATGACATGTAAATGTAATTATGATGTGTAATATTTGAGGGTGACGTTTGCCTAACAATGTAGTTTTTTTCCTCAAAAAAAAAATGCAATGTAGTTTTAGTTTGGGATGTAATTCTTTCTTGTGGGAATGAAATTGAATTGAGAGGGGAAAGAAAGGCACAAGTAATACGTCTCTCCTTTGCTGACCTTTTCACTTGCCTTTTTGTGCTTATTGACTTAATAACACCGATCAAAATTCCCCGTTCCACTTGTTAAACTTTTCTTCTCTCTATGCCTTTATATTCAAGTCCAACATTTAGTGTGTGTTTAGTTTTATAGTGGTAAAATTGACTTTAAATTATCGTAATTTTGTGTAAAATTAATTTTAAAGTAACGTGATTTATGTTCGAGATTTTAAATTCTTAAAAATAACGATTGTATAAAAATATAGTATAAAAATCACGACAATCGCAAAAATAACTTCTACCTTACTTTTCTCAAAATCGCGATTAGTATCCATAATTAATTTTAAATTTTTACATTCAAATATATTGATACGGCAATCGATGCATATTTTCCCGTTCAATCGAGATTTTTGGACTCCCACCACATATCTAAAAATGCACTTAACTCTTCAAGTTTTCTCATATTTTAAATATCCAATTTTATTTATTTTCTTTCTTGTATATCTATCTATTCAAACAAACAATCCATCCCTTGTACATATTCAAACACTTCTTGTATACATATTCTTGTTATACAAGTCTAAGCCTTGTGTATAACAACATATCACTCATAATCAGATTTGATTTGACTAGACTTTAGACTTAACCAATGTTTTTGTAAATACCAAATATTATAATTCTTATATTATATATAAAAATATCAAATTTAGAGAAAAAATTCTAAAACAAAATTCTCATAATAATAGTAATAATGAGTAGCTTCTAATTATCTTAAACTCTGGTCAAGAAAGATTGCCACGTCACAACTTACTACTACTATTTTGCTAATTGGCAAAGCATTTTGGTCTCTTCCCGTTCTTAATATTAACAACTAAGCTAATGGGAAAAAGATAAGTGGGAAATAAGAGAAAGACAAAAGGTTAAAGTAATTGCAAATAAAAAAGGATTGCTTAGATTTTTTTAATATGTTGGTGTGATTATAATTTGTTTAATTTTTTTAGTTGTTTTAATAACGCACACATACTGTGCATATATGGTGCTCGAATTCGAGTTACTTGGATGAAATACATCATCTACCAGTATCTATTGTTCGCCTCTTACAGGAGGATGGTCTAGCTTCTGTTGTTTGGTTTTAGTTATCTATGCGTTGTAATTTACTATCATATGCACTCTTTTTTCTCCGTTAAGTTTAGAAAGATTTTTTAACGAGGCACGTGATAGCAATCCTCTTTTCAAAAAAAATGATTGGTTTAAACGACCAATTTTTTTACAATACCCTTTAATTTTAAACATCAGTTGTCATTTATATATTTAAATATGAATAACCTAAAATCCAAGTTATAAAGTTAATGTTGAGAGAATCTTGTTTTTTTGTTTGTTTATTTTAATTGATGTAAGTGGATTGGTTTTAAACCCCAATTTATATGGTATTAGGAATGGGGCCTTAGCCAAATAAACCCCAAAAACTAACTTGTCATATAAACCACCATACTGACATGTCACATGGATAGTAGCCCCTTCCCTAATTTCACTTCTCTTCCACTCCAAAACCATTAAAAATAAATAAAACAGCTTAGTTGTACGAAAGAGACATTTTTCCTTCATTTACATTATCTATACCACTCACCCCATTCCCCATTTGTTATTGCTTCTTCCTCCCCCTTTCAATAATTATTACCCCTTTGCTTTTCCTCCTAACTCACAAATATTTGTTGTTGTTTTTGCATTTTCATATTCGATAAATGTGCTCTGAATCTAACCTTAACTTGATCCGAATAAAATCGAAATTTTATGTAAGATCTTATTTTGAATCACATTTTTATTAGAAAATGCAAAGTTTTAAAATTAATAAGCGATGTCTAAATCTTGTGTTTATGATTTTTCCCAATTGAAAACACAAATTCAGAATTTACTTTGTATTCCACATATAGTTTTTTTTTCTTTACTAAAAAACATGTTATTAATTAATATTTGTTGCTTTAAATAAATATATCACCTAAGAATGAAAAGCTTTTGGTGATTTGCAATTGCTCATTTAAACACACCTTTCTCACCATCCAATAATGCTTCACATGAGCACACTTCTTTACACAAGTAGGCAACACGTGGCGAGATTTTATAGGACATAGAGGTTGCCTCGGTTCATGAAAGGAAAGCCGACGGGTATTATTATTATTATAAGAGCTTAGTGCACGCCAGAATCTTTTTATTTTTATTTATTTTATTTTTGTGGGTTTTGGGGGCATAGTGGAGTTGCCTGCTTTTCAAGTTTTTTCCTTAATATGTATATATTTTTTTATTATATACGTGTATTCTACACATTTATGATTTTTTAGGCCTTTAAACATGATGTTTGCACGTGGCCATGTTTGTTAATTTTTTACTTTTTTTTTTTGCTATTAAGTCCTTCTCTTCTTTGATAAAAAAAATCCTCTTTAAGTTTTGTTCAACTCCATTCAAGACCCAATCCTTTGTATATGGATCATAATCCGACTTTCTTTCTTTTTTACTGAAAACTAAAGTGATTATAATGGTAAACATATGAGTCACCAACATCATTACCTCCTTACAATACATTTTATAATGTTTTAAAATGGAAGCAAAAGCCGGCACGCACGGACATTCTCTCCCATGTGTAATGTGTCTTTTTTTCTGCCCTCTAGTACCTTTTTAGTTAATGATATTATAGGTAAGAAGTATATAGCTGACCGTAATTAAGAATTAAATATAATTTTAGAGAACTAGCAAAAGGAAAAATAAAAGTATCGAGGGTTTTTATTTTACACTCAAAAGATGAAAATTCTACCATCCAATAATAGCGTCCCACGTGCACCGACACGTGGCTCATTTTTCTATACCAATGTCTTTGCCTTCCATGGTTGGTTCTTACCCCCAAAAAATCTTTCCTTCGGCATGCGTTTACGAGTGTCTCTGCTTGTTTTCTCCTCCGTAATATTTTTTTAACAGTCCTCCGTAATTCACTCTTTTGATCAATTCCTAAATCATGCATTTAAACAAGGCTTAATTATAAAATAAATGCTTAAATCATGTATATTTTTTGTTGAAATAAATGTCTAAAATTTTATTTTTTTGTTTTAAAGTCAATTGAAACACTTACTTTAGTACCTAATTCAACAAAAAATAAAATTTTAAGCATATATTTCAACCAAAAACTACTTTAAATACTTATTTCAACTAAAAATAAAAATTTAAACACTTATTTTAACTAAAAAACACTTTTAAACATTTATTGCAAAAAAATATATAATTTAAGCATTTGTTTTGTAGTTAAGCCTTTAAACAACTATATCAATCTTTTTAATACATGATTTCCAACGTCTACTTTTAATCATAAACGGTCACGTGCGTCATATGAGCCACTCGTTGGTCACGTCGACGACGCCGTCTAGTTGTACAAGCAAAACACAACCGTCCAAAATCTCATACTATACATTATTTTTAGAAAAATTAAACATAAATCTATTATCGAATCCCGAAACCAACCTTCATTAAACAGTGCAATAAATAGCAATATCCTTGAACAACATGGACAGGTGAGTCATTTCCTTTTGCTGCCGAATCACTATGTCCACAATTGGTAGTAACAAAATTCTCACACTAGCCATTTATACCAGAACAAAATGATTAAAATATTTATCGGACGGGGGATAAGTAATATATATTATCTTCACTTAGAAACTCACAATTTTATTTTCCTTGAGCTTACTGCATCCATTAATTCTTGATGTTTATTTGTTTTTTCAACTTGATGCTTATTAATTTTTGATATTAGTATCTTCTAATAGCTGTTTCTCAAATTGTCATTACTTGTTAAGATACGTTAAAAATAATTGTCAGCCAATTAAATTTTGTCATGTTAGCATGTTGTACATTTCAAATTCATATGGTTTGAATGAAAGGTAAATGACATCAAATCTTTTAAAAAATTATTTAATTTAGTCTCTAAAAAGTCTATTAGTGTATCAATTGATCCCTAACTGTGCAAAATATGTCACAGCCACCTAATTGTGTTTAAATTATCAATAATAATAGGGAGGTTTTTTAATGATGCTTGTATCTTTGCTTGTTCTGTGCGATCCTTATCAATAAATCGTACCATGCTTCCTTTAAAAAAAATAGATTCAATTATAAGTTTAGAAACAAATGGGGTCAATATATGTACGAATAGATTTTTCATGGGCTAAACTAAAAAAATCTAAAATATTTGACATGCCATTTATATATTTTTTTGAGTTGTCTAAAGGTGATTACAAGGTAATATCTATTCATAGATATTTTTAACCCTTTGACAATACGCATATACCATGTAAACAAAATGATTTGAACTTTTGTCTCCTAAGATGAACATAATTCGTTTTTTTACTGTGACACTTGTTGGGTTCTGTATTTTTTCTTAAAATTAGGTGGATTTGACCGATCTTATTGTCTGATAGTTTTTAACTAATCTTTACTGGTATGTGCAATTTAAGTAACACTGCGAATATTAAGAGACACTAATGATAAAAAAGAAACAATAAGTGTCAAATTAAGAAAATAAATAAACACTAGGGGCAAATTGTGCACTAAAAGCCTTCTCCTTTATAGAAGGTCAAAATCTCGAGATATATAGGCTAATTTTGGACCGTGCGATTTGAATATCTAAGAGATGTATTTAAAAAAAAATCAATTCTTTTTAAAAAGAAAAAGTGGAAAAATTAAAATCGTCAGACCACCACGATTAGAAAGACCCCTCCGTTGAGATTAACCAAATGGTGATTATTCATCTCATTCTTTAATCATCATATATGAAGTTTTATTTTCGTCTATAACAATAAAGTGCATTTTAAGAGTCAATCGCTTACTTGAGAGCATCTATAACGATAAAAATAATCATTATTATATCGACAATAAATACATTGATTTTAACAAAAATAATTCATTTGTTATGTATCCATATTTTTTTGTATAAGTTAATAGTCCAATTGTTAGCAAAGATATAAAATTTATTTGATAATTAATTATATATTAGTTATTAGATTTTTTATCGACATTAGAATTTAGAAATTAATAATACGATTCAATTGGAAAATTTCAGTTATCGATAAATATAAGGATTAAATTTTAAAAAATTAAAATAAATAATATAACTAATAGTTAAACCATTTGGAAAAGGAAAAGGAAAATTTAGCTGTAATAGTTTCTGAATCAATTCCGCTTGTGATGTTGTTCTAGATCTAATTTCTAAACCATTAAGGAAGCTGGTTTTAGTCGTTCCACACCCACCTTTACGAGAAATTATATTATCAATCTGGTTTATTATATTAGTTATAGTCCTAACTAATAAAATCTATTCACTATATTATTTTATTTTATGTCATTTTTTTAATTAGTGAATGTTCACTAATATTTTTTACATGCCATTTAAAAATCAGTTTTTAAAGTTATTATATAATAAAAAATAATATAGTAATTAATTTTAATTGATCGTGACCATAACCGATACAGTAAATCAGGTGTGTGATATAATTTTTCGAAAAAGTGATTGCGGAAGGACTAAAACCAGCCTCCTTAATGGTTTAGAAATTAGATATAGAACAACATCGACAAGCGGATCTGATTCAGAAGCTATTATAGCTAAATTTTCCTTTTCCTTTTCCTTTTCCAAATGGTTTAAATGTTAGTTATATTATTTATTTTAATTTATTAAAATTTAATCCTTATATTTATTGATAACTGAAATTTTCCAATTGAATCGTATTATTAGTTTCTAAATTCTAATGTTGATAAAAAATCTAATAACTTATATATAATTAATCATCAATTAAATTTTATATCTTTGCTAACAATTGGACTATTATACAAAAAAATATGGATACAGGATACATAACAAATGAATTATTTTTTGTTAAAATCAATGTATTTATCATCAATATAACAATGATTAATTTTTATCGTTATAGATGCTCTCAAGTAAACGATTGACCATTAAAATACACTTTATTATTATGAATGAAAATCAAACTCCATATATAATAATTAAAGAATGAGATAAACAATCATCGTCTAGTTAAATCCCAACGGAGGGGTCTTTTAAATCATGGTGTTCTGGCAATTTTAAATTACATTGTTAAAGTTGGATGGCCATGGCCATTATTAGACAAGGAGTAGTTTGGGTAGATAGAAATGCACAATTTCATCAATCAAAAACATAAAACAGCGTTATTAATGATGAGTAATTGGATTAGACCAAAAAGTCCAAGTTTTTGCTTCCTGTCTAATTGACTGCTGCCTGAGACGTTTCTAGGATATGATCAAACTCTTGTTTCGTTTGTTTTCATGTTTATCTCGGGTTTTGGTCTACAAATCTTGTGTCTACTCTTTTTGGTGAAATTAATCCTGAAGAAAAAAGATTGAGGTACCACTTGTATTCAATTTGCTATTAAAAGTCCTTCAATGCATACATACCAGATTCGTGTATATACCCCTCATTCTATTTAAATTTGAATTTTGCAAAACAACATTAAGTTGCTGATTTCCTTTTTGTTTCGTTTATATCAAAATGATTCATTCTTTAATTTGTAAAATTATTATATAAAAAAATGAGTTATTTGATAATAAAAATCAGTAAAAATTGTGAACGGTTGACAATAAATCAATTTAAATTAGACAAAACGTCGAAATTCAGAAGATAAACATAAACCATACATACACAAATCCTACGATTATGTCATTAAAGGATATCAACCATTAAATCAAAATAAATGACCCGAAATATAACATTCAACTCATTAATGGATTAATTCATATTAAATATAGTATAATTTCATTATAAGATGATTCTTCTAATTTAATTTACTTTATTTATAATATCATAATTCAAATATCGAATGTGAACGTTATTTACTGTATATGAGTAATATATCTTCATAATGCACGAATAAATTAATAAATAAGATATAATATGAAAAATTAAAGTAAAATAGTACAAATACAAATCATGGAAAATATCGACATGTTTAGGGAATTGAAAAAATGTGGTAATTTTATTTGGAGAAATGGTGAAGCCGACCGACCCCTATCTATAACCTATATAATTATTATTATGAATGTATAAAATTAAAAATTTAATGATTATTAAGAATCTTGGCACAGTGAAAGCTGATGATAAAATGCATTTTTATTATTTCAGATTTTTTGTCCTATTTCTATCTTTTCATTTTCCTACAACTATTGAGAGCAAGGAAACGTAATGAAACATAACATATATCAACATTTGACCACGTCGGAATTGTACACAAAATAGAAGAAAAAAAATTCGAATGAAACAAGACATGCTTAAAATTAACACAATAAGTGACAACTATGATTATTTGTCACCATTGTGATTTTGATTAAGATTATGGATGTGATATATTGTTAATGTGTAATTGATCAGTCAATTCCATAATTACTAAATTAGTGTTAAGCTTAATATTTGTTTAAAAAAACGATTGTACGCAGCGCAGCCGCAGGGAACCACAGCTCCACTAACGGAAGCTGGCAGCTGAGATTGACCAGCCAAGCCTCATTCCTAAATTTACGGGTAAGTATGTGGTGTGATTAAAAATCAGTAAATTTTAAAATTTATTTTCGAAATTATATATTTTAGATTTTTTTGATAATATTTTTTTGTTGATTTTTTTTTAAAGTATCAATACTTAAAATAAGTATAAATACTTAACTTTTTGATAAATTTTTAGTTTTAGAATAAAGTATCGATGCTGCAAAAAATCTCAAAAAAGTAATTAAAAATATTATCAAGAAGTGTAATATATTTTTTTAAAAATAAATTTTAAAATTTATCGTCTTTAATCATACCATAAATATGCCGCAGGTTAAACTCGCCTTATTTTTACGAGGCTTAGGTACCAAATTTTTATATATATGAAAAGAATTATTTTAAGCTCCACCATTTATTTAATTTTAAACATATTACTTTTAATTATTCATCAGAGATAAATAGAGTTTTTTTATTCAGAATAAAAATATATTAAAACCCAGATTCATGATTCATCCTCCCCAATACAAGCTTATAATTTATAAAACCCAGCATCTGGCTTTGTCTTCCTCAACCAAATCAAATAGCCAAAGGACAAGGCTAGAAACAGTACCCCATGTGCTTTCTCCATTCAAATTTTGTTTTTTGAGTCACCGATCAAAGCTCTCGGCACCAAAATCTCCATTGGCTTCCACTATTTTCGCCCAACAACCAGTTTGTTAATATTTGTTTTTAATCCTTCTCTCTCACCCATCCTCACCCGAGGTAATCTGAACTATTTACCCTTTTTTTACTTTGTTTTTAATTGTTTCAGTTCTTGATTTTTCTCTAATCTTCCTTTCTGAAATTTGCTGGAGCTGATTTTTCCATTGTTTGGTATGTTCCTTTAGCTACTCTGGGATTTCTCTTCTTTCTTTGTTCACATATTTACTTTGTTAATTTATCCGATTAAAACTTAGACCTCAATCTGTTTTTGTTTGATCAATTGTATCTCTGCTTGATTCTTTGTTCCACCTTTTTTTTAGGGATTTGATTTAGTTCTTGCTTGTGTTTAATAATAACCATGGTGATTTTGCTTGATTTTTGAAGAATCCTTATCCCACTACGTATACTTCCTTCCTTTTCCCCCATCTAAACCTTTGTCTGTTTGTAATCAGAAATCGCTATTTCTCCTGCAATTTCGTTTCCGATTAAGGAACGATAGTGATTTAGTAAAATAATATTAAATCTTCGTCTGATTTGTTTTATTCTTTTTGAAATTTAAACTGAAACTGTTCCTTTTTCTTTTCCTCCCTGTTTTCTCAAATAGGTAAAATTTGTTAATCTTTGCTGCGTTTATTTCGGGGGAATTAAAACTTGAAGATGTTACAGTGATTTGGAAATTCCCATTGTTGTTTTGGGATTTTCCCGTCGGAAGTCCGGAGGGGGCAAAAAGTCATGCTGGAAAACCGGTGCTGCAAGTCCTGTTTAGTGTTTGCAAGCTCTTGTCATCAAGGAAGAAAGTGGGCTTACATGTACAATGGGAAGCGCCCACAGGAATTCACCGATTCCGATGGTTGTCGGGAAACCAAGTTGTCTAAGTTCTCTTCTGATGATTCTGCCAGTGACGATAATAATAATTCTAGCACTTCTTCCCCACAAGACTCAGGTGACATTGTCTTGCCAGATTCGCCTGACCAATCCGACAATGATAGTAAGAAATCCGATTCTTCCACAGATTTGGATTCTTCACTTATCCACCACTGCCTCATTGTTGTAGACAAACCGGATTTGGATAACCAATCAAACAATGGCAGCCTGTCAGATTCCGTGGAGGAGTTGCCGGAGGAACAATCTGAGGCTGATGGTGATAATGATGATGACGGATTCGCTGTTTCTCCAGAGGAGGATGGTCACCACAGACATGCTGGTGATTCTTCATCCAACTTGGATGCATTAATCCAACCAATTGGGCGAGATAATGATGATAACAGCTTCAATGATTCTCCAGAGGAGGATGGTCATAACAGACAGGCTGGGGATTCTTCATCCAACTTGGATGCATTAATCCAACCAATTGGGCGAGATAATGATGAAACAGTTGTCTGATTCTCCAGAGGAGGATGGTCATAACAGACAGGCTCTTCATTACTTGGTGCATTAATCCAACCAATTGCCTGATTAAATGCTCAAGTTGTTGAATCGGAGTTTTCGTTCCTTAATCAGGAGTGGAGAGGTCTATAAGTTGAGGAGACAGAACAGTGTTGTTGAGCATTGGGTTTACTTTTCTTGTCACCTCCTTCAATGGGAGGCATTTGATCCAATTAGACATAGGTGGATGCATTTGCCAAGGATGCCTCCCAATGAATGTTTATTTTTTCTGATAAGGAATCACTGGCTGTGGGAACTGAGTTGCTTGTCTTTGGAAAGGAGGTAACTTCTCAGGTTATTTATAGATATAGTATTTTAACAAATTTGTGGACTTCTGGGACCTGTATGAATGCTCCGAGGTGCTTGTTTGGATCAGCTAGTCTTGGAGAGATTGCAATTTTAGCTGGTGGTTGTGATTCTCAGGGTAATATCCTGAGCTCTGCAGAAATGTACAATTCTGAGACTCAGAAATGGGAGACTTTGCCAAGCATGAATAAGCCAAGGAAGATGTGTAGCGGAGTATTTATGGATAAGAAATTTTATGTAATTGGAGGAATTGGTGGAGTTGGGAAGGATGCAAGGATTCTCACTTGTGGCGAGGAGTATGATTTAGAGACAAAAAAATGGACCGAAATTCCTAACATGTCTCCTGGAAGGAGTGGAGCTGCGGCGGAGATGCCTGCAGCAGCTGTGGCACCCCCTCTGGTTGCAGTTGTTAATAATGAACTGTATGCTGTTGATCATGCTGACATGGAAGTTAAGAGGTATAATAAGGAAGCAAACTCATGGTTGACCATTGGAAGATTGCCTGAAAGGGCAGTTTCAATGAACGGTTGGGGTCTTGCGTTCAGAGCATGTGGAGATCGCCTTATAGTGATTGGGGGACCTAGGGCTTTGGGTGAAGGTTTTATTGAACTCAATTCTTGGGTTCCAAGCGAAGGGCCTCCAGAATGGAACTTGCTTGCCAGGAAGCAGTTGGGTAACTTTGTGTATAATTGTGCTGTGATGGGATGCTGAGAGATGGATTTTGCTGGCATCATGTTTGAACGTTGTTCCATTGCCACCAGGGTTTGCATGGTTGGTTTTTCATTCAACACAGAACTCAGAATTTTTACTAATGGTAATGTCCCCTTTCTTTTTTTACATATTTTCCCTTTCAACTGGGAGATGACGGGGAAGAGTTTCAGATAACTCAAGATTCAATAGAACGTTTTATTGATAGGATGTCTTGAGTTTTTATTTCCTTTTCTAAACCTCATTCAAAATTTCTTCCATTAAATTTGTGTGTCCCCCCGTTTTCAGTGACATGAGAATTTGCAAAGGCTGGCGTCATGTAGCCCAGGAATATGTTTAATAATTTGAAGTACCAACACATTGGTAGGTTGCCATTAGAGTTTGCTGAAGCTTTTTAAGAACACAAAACTAGTCATACGAGTTTCTTCTTCCTTAATTTTCTTAGAATTGTCTTCAAGGTAGGAAATAAGTTCTGGAGGTGGTTACTTGGATGTTGGTTGATGTACTGATTACATTGATCATTACAATTGATGAACTATATACTCCCAGAATTTTTCTCATGTATACTTTGGAATCCTTTATTGTTTTTAGTTTCATTCGTCAGTTGGATGATGCCAGTTTCTCCATTTGCTCAACCTGCCAATTCATAAGTTATTCTTTTTCCCATACTTTCCCTTTGTTAGTCTTAAATATCATGTAGATTACACTTTTTACCTTTAATTATATCAGAAGCGTGGAATTGTTTATCTCTCTCATTTCTTAAGCAATATAGGTCACGTAAGTGCAAGGTAGGCAGATGTTTCTGTCTAGGGTTGGGATGCAAAGGAACATTACTTCTAGAAGCTAGATTTCTCACAGGCTATTATATAAATATATTGAAAGCAGTAGTTTGTGTCGATTTGACAGAAATGTGGAAACCATGTCCTTCCTTAAGTAGAGAAGCTTGTGGTATCCGACTCTTGGCTTCAGTGAGGTTGATACTAGATATAGGCGGTCATTAAAATCTTAATAGGCTTACGGAATGACATTTTTTTTTCTCTTGCTGCCTTTCTTATTTGTATCAGTTTGGTCTGAATTTCATTTTTCATTTATGACTTTGTATACCATGTTTAGATTTGTCTTCAAAATCAGGAAACTTAGCAGACGATTAAAAAAAATACAACCGAAGGGCTTTCTCTTATAGGCATGGAAGAGGTACTGCATTGATTTTGAATCTTACATTTAATAATGAATATGGTGTATCGATGAAAGCACAGGGTTCATCAATAAGGATGAGTACTAATATGGTGAGCCCATTTATTGAAAACATAATGTATGTCTGTATGCTTCAGCATTTACTGTTTTTGGTCTTTTTTTCTCTTTCTAGAATTTAAACTAGCTGCTCAGTATCTAAGAGAAGTTCTTTTATTTGATTTGGTTTGCTCAAATAAAGAAGAGGAAAGTGCTGCCTCTGGTCTGCCCTGCCTTGTTTGGAGTTTCGTTGATGTTTTAGTTTCCCATTTCCCATTACTTTTATGGCTCTATTTTTGGTTGATTTCTCCGACGAGTACCACTAGTTTGGTAAGAACTGTAGCTTAACCTTGTAGTGAGACAAGACGTAGGAGGATGAATTATGTGACATTGAATGTTTTTTTTTGTGGATGGTATGCTGGTGTTGGTGTTGAAAAATAAACAAGGCATTTATCATTTTGAGTTGGAATCTTTTTTCTTATTGGACCAGTAAATCTTTGATTGCCCCATGATGATGAAATAAATTTGGCCTCAAAGCAATATTTGGAATGAATGATTATGTTTCTGTTGTTGTTGAAAACTAAATTTTGCATGTTGAATAAAAGAAAAAAAGAACTTACTACAGATCTTGTCTGGAAAATATCGAATATGATTGGAGAACATAAATTTTGTTTTATTGTGCGACAACATTTAGCTACGAATAAAAGAAAAAAGTGTTGTACTGATGAGTTTGTCTTTAAAATATAAAATATGATTTGAGAACCTAATTTTTGTCTACAAATATTCATAAAAACCAACTGAACGTGGTTGTGAAACGAAGAGTTTTGAAAAACTGGCGGTGTGACGTTGTATTAAAACAAGTCGATTCAAAAAAAGCAAAATAGGTTTCATTTTGATCCAAAATTTTAAGAATTAGGATCAATTTTTTTGTTGGTGACGTTTGTTAACTACTTTTCTATCTGATTTTATATTATATTCTAAATTTATGTACTTTTTTTATTTGTTTACATCTTTTAATATAATATATTCTTTTAAAAGAAAAATTAGTAATTCAACAAAATAACTTGAGAGAATAAAAGATATAAATAAATATATTATCAATGGTAAAAGATAAATATAGTCAATATTAATATAATTAGTAACAAATTTTTATCTTATGATCTCCAAAGCATCAATTATTTCTTTTTATTTTAAACTTTTGAAATTTCTTTCATTTAATTGAAAAAAAAAAAAAACCCCAAGCACAACAAACAATCCTTTTTTTGAAATAATTTTTTAATTTTTTCTATTCTTTAATAGTTATTTTGGAATCTTGATCATTGTAAACAGCTGAATTTGAATAGAAAAATTTATAATAAGTCTTTGTATTATTGGATCTAAATTTCATTCAATGAGTCAAATTCTAAAGACATAACAAAAAAATTTCAACATATATTTTTTTCTGAATGGAAAATATGGGACAACAAGTCTTTTATGGTGACATGTTTCCAAACTTTTTTTTAATTTATATTAAATTTATGTTAATTTCCTTCTATTTAATTTAGTTTGATATTTTTTATTAACAAAATATTATAAAAGAAAAATTAGAAATTTAAGCAAATAACTTGAGAGAATAAAAGATATACATAAATACTATTATCAATAGTTTGATCTTACGTTTATTTGTATATTATACCAACATATCAATTGAACAAAACACAATGGACGTTTAAGAAAATATTTTTAAAATGATAATAAAAATGCTTATATTGGTATTAGTATTTATATTTTTAATATAATCTTAAAATAAAAGGATATTCATAAAAGAATCTAATTATTTATAAAAACATAAATTACACTAAGAATGAATATGACGATTTTTCATATTTAAAAATTGATATATATTTGTATATTCATAAAAATATTTATATTATAAATTTATGTGTCTGTCAACTGTCAAATGTAAATGGATATGAACCGAATTTTATCAAACGATTGAAACATTTGAAAATATATTTTGTCTTTTAATTTAATTTGCCATAAATTTCAACGTATAACAATGTACACTAAAATTTTGGTTATTATCTTCTTAAGACTTTTTCTTTTATTATTTTCCTTCATTATTTGGATTTTTGGAAAACAATTCTCTCTAAATTCCATGAACCCACATCTAATCCGATTATGACATGAGAAAGAAATTTAAAAACAAAAATCATATGAAACTTAGTTTGTCGTTAAAATTTTTACATACTAACATAATAATCTTTATTACTTCATTCGTGATTTGATAAATTTAAAATAAATTTAATCATATTAGATTGATTGTGTTAAAAAAATACATGTCACTAGAATACACTTAATTTCATATCAATAACTTATTATCATCTAATTTAATGATAATAAACAATTATGAAATATAGTTGATATGAATTATTAACCGGTTATAGGTTTGATCATAATACCTTAAAGAGTAGGAATGTGGTACAAAGTACAATAGGCATAAAAGGCAATGCAAACAAACCAAATGAAATGGTCCATGTGGCGAGTAGTTGAGTGGGATTAACATTATTGAAACTTATAGCACAAAAAGGGGATTTAAATTCCGATAGGGATAGGCTTAGGGTTAGGGATGACATTGAAATGGAGGTGTAGGGTTTGTTAGGATGGACGAATAATTTTATAATAAGGGACGAAATTATAAAATTAAAAAAAAAGTGAAAATATATTTTTAATAAAAAATATATAAAAAATTTAAAAAATAAATTATATAAAAATTTTAGGGCTGGACCCCCTTCTAGTTCCATCTCTGGGTTTTGTTATAGTGAAAATCAATCATTGTAGGTGGCGCCAGCTCAAACATTTGTGGCAGAAGCTACAAGAAGGCCGAGATGGGTCCGTTGAAGAGATGGCAGTCCCAATTAGGTGGACCAACCACGTGAATGCCCACCCTAACCCCACATGCTTTGTTTTCCTTTCATCACTGTCATTAGGTGAAGTAGCACATGCCTCGACAAGGTATTAGTGGAAGCGAGTTCACTGATTAATTTTTTGTGTTCTGTTAGTTTATATTGAAAATAAATGTTAGTCACAAATTTTAAAGCCGATTCATACTTTGAACGAATATCGAACCTTTGATCACTAGTTAAGGTGGTAGGAGAAACTCTTAATGATGACCTAAATGCCATCTGTAATTTAACAATGCTACTTTAATCTGCAACCAAGATTTAAGAATGTATTAAACCCTAAATGATAGAGTTAGATGTCTCTCTCGTGAAGCAAGTTCTCAAGTAAAGTATTTAGGATTATCAAAGACAGCCAAACCAATAGATGTTTTAAGACTTTAAAATAATGGAAAGGAGATTTGGCAAGATCACTGCATCATCAAAGACAGTGCAGCGTCCACAGCGGTCTGTGTTCTCTTTTATTTCATTACTTGCTTCCAACTTCCCCCCTTATTAATTTAAAACAACAAGTTAGGGTTTCTTGCAATTTGTTTTTTAAAAAATATAAATGGAAAGGAGTCGTTCTAATTATGGTTTTAGTCCCTTTCATTATGTTGAGATGTGAGATTTAATCTTACTTTACTTTAATATTAATAAAAATTTGATCTGGTTATTTTGATAATACTATTAGTAGTCTAAATTGATAATAACGTTAATTGTTGTTGTAAAAGTTATGATTTTTTTTACTATTATATAATCATATTGTCAAGGTTATATAAAATATAATTAATTACATTTAATTAATAGTGATAAATTTACATATCAATCTATTCTAAAGATTGTTTTAGAAGAAAAATAAAAGATCTCTATTGGTTAAAACAAGACTTTAACATCAATTCAAGACACAATAAGACAAAATTCTCCTTCCCCACCCTAAGTAGAAATTGTTCAAAAAAATGCATATCAAGACTTTAATATCAACAGATAATAATATTATAAATTTAGACCGGTTAATAACATTATAAAAGTAGGTGATAAATTACCAAATTAAAATAGAAGGATTAGATCTCCAATATCAATATAATGGTGGGATTAAAACCAAAATTAGACGATAAGAGTTCTTTTATTTTAGGTGGTACACGAATCCCCACCCTAACATGGAAATATTAAAGGATACTATTAGCACACTGTTTTAGATGTGCATTTTAAATTTTATATCAAATAAATTGTTTTCAATATAGTAAATTTATGAAATTAATAGTCAACTAATTGGTTAAACATCAAAGTATTAATATAACTAATATTTAATTATGTTTTCTAAAAAAAAATTAAAACACAATTAGTGTTATGAATATTTATTTATGGTGAATATTCATGTATTAAAGGAGACTTTAATGTACTTTATTATTAGGGTATAATACCCATTAAAATTAATGTTTTCATCTTATGCCTATAAATATAGAATTGAAGAAATCACTGTACACAACTCAATATTGAGAATGAATAAAAATCTCCCCCTTTCTCTCTTCTCTTCGTTATTGTTAGTGTTCTTCTTTATTTTATTCACATTAAGCGAATACAAACATGGTAAATCAGTATTCAGTTGTGATATAACTTCGATATGATCCAAATTACTTAACAACTGAAGTTATGTGGTCAGAGTATCGATGATGCGGATATGTTAATAAAAACATACTCTACTTTTCATGCAAATAATGTTGTCCTCAAACACAATATCGTGAAAAAAATTTTAAAGGCCCACTGGTTCCACACAATATCGTGAAAAAAGTTTTAAATGCCCACTAGTTCCACTTCATTCCTTGAAGTGAATGTGAGATTATATAATGGAAAGAATAAAGGTCACATTAATAGTTGTGACCGCGATTGAAGCCATGAACATAGACATGGACAATATGATTATTTTAAGAATATTTATACCTACCATAAGTGAGGTTATAAGGATGAGAAGAGTGATAAAAATACTCTAAGTAAGTGAAATCCTTTTTATTACAAATGCAATGTTAAAAACTATTGATCTCGTACTTGTCGTACGCTGAAAAATCAACAATCATTGAATGATAAAGGAAAGAAAATAGAAGCAAATTTTGTTTGCGAAAATGACGAAGATGGTAATGGTCCAACTCATTTGGACGTTGTTGATTTTCTTATAACCCTTGAAGGGAATAAATTATCTTCTAATTATTCTCATAACCTTGAAAGAATTATTGGTCTTTTAATTTATTTTACTTTATGTTTATTTACTTTACACATTAATTATTTACCTTTATATATATATAATGATATTTATTTATTTTGTCTAACATGATTAATTATCAAATACAATCTATGGTGATGATTTATGCTTAGTAGAAGCATAAGAAATATTTTCTCATTTAAATGCAAGGGAAAAATGCGAGTATTATATCTCAAAGTACTGAAAATATTGATGCTTCAGAAGAGTAATAAGTTCTTGAAAGAAAGCACATTATGAAAAGCACATAATAGTAAATATTGTAATAATTACCGCTAATGGTAATAATATTGTCGCCATCAGAAGTGAAAATTTTAAGAGAGTAATAAGAGTTCTCAAAATAATCATTCGGGAATTATGGATAACATATATTATCAACTGACATATGAAATAAGCCAATGTGGATATAAGTTCTGGTAGCAAAAAAGTCAGTTGAAAGCTCTAAAATAGCTATAGATTGCTACAAAAATAATAATTTCCATTGAAAGCTCCGAAAGAGCTAAATATATTCTTATTCAAATGAACAATTTTTGGTATTTCACATATAACAACACTTATACGCATCAAGCCAACAAGTTATAATAAACTTCCCATTATGATTGACTTTTGGTCAGAGGTCATATTTCCCATTTTAGAATTTAAAATGTGCAATATATAGTTAAATTGTTCCACCACACTGTACAAAATGGATATATAAAAAGGGTTGAGAATATATATTGAATATTAGTTTCCTTTTACGTTTAAATTCTTAAACATTAATTAGAGAATCATTTATGATATGATTTTTCTCAACATCACGGGAAAGAATAATCAGCTGGATGAAGAAAGAAAATAAATTATCATTATCTAGATCATCGTATATGAACCAATAGTTCATAAGATAATTCATGTTATTATATTCCACTGCCAGACATATTTACTGACCTAATGAGAGTAATCAAGTCTCATATACCAGCTAAATTGCTCTAAATTTGAATTACGTGTTAGAGCAAATGGATGTAAATCATGCCTGAAGCATTATAGTTTAAACTGGTTTCAATGACTAAAATTCTCCGTAAATGAAAAGTAATATGAGATGGTCATATATTGGAGGTGAGTACTCCTGAAGAGACCCAAGACATAACTAATAATAAAACTCTAGAAATGTTTCAGGTACCTGAAATAAATATTGAAAATAGATCTCGACAAGTTATGCCACTACGAGAAAATAATGGAACTGAAATAGAAAAGTTGTCGACAACGATTTTACAAACAATGTTTCTATAAAAGAAACAAAATGAAGATCATGTATAGAAATCTATCCAGAAGTATAGATATTGAATTGGTCAATGTATAAAGACGCTTTAAACTTCTAAAAGAAAAGTATTTGGATCAGCAGCCCAAACACCTAAAGGTGTAATGCAAGTGAGGCACAAATAAGTAGTCGTAAATACGACTTGAATGATGATTTATGAAGAATTCTAATTACTTCATGGTGGATGCAATTACTTTGGCAATTATAAAATATTTTATATGTGTCTAATCATTTTGTGGATCCCTATAAAAGGAATGTTATCCTTGACGGATTTAAAATGCGAGAAGCATTTAAAAATTTCAAAAGAAATTTATTTAGATATGTCCTCCTGAATATTTATATTTTGGCGCATTTGGTATAATCGTCTTAATGAGTACTTATTAAGGAAATACTATAAGAATGACATTACTTCCATGTACATTTTATAATGACGATTGTATAAAGATTTGTTACGATATATATCGATAATTTAAACTCTGAAGAGCTTCGAATTGGAAACTCATGAAGAGTTTCAAGAGCATTTGATTATTTAATGAGATAAATCAAATCTTGTCTCGACCTGGAGATCGGGCTCGTAAATATGAATTTTCTTCTATGAATGCACACATGCTGAAAGAATCTTAAAAGATTCGATATGGATAAAACACATCTATTGATTATCCCAATATTTTCTTGGTATAGAAGAATCGTATCTTAGTTGGTCTAGAAGTACCATCTAAATGTTACAAAGATCATTACCTTTAGATCTTTCAAAACTTGATGCCTCTTCTAATCATGTAGAAATAATTGTTATGCACGAGGCAAAGTCGAAAAATGTGTTTGGCTAAACATATCCAAAATATATGCGAATTATTTTCACAATATAAGATGCAAGTTATCTTGTGTAGAGATAATGCAAAATTTATATTTCAGTCGAAAGGTGGATACATCAAATATGACAAAACGAAATATATTTTCCAAAGTTTCGTCCCTCATGATCTCTAGAAGAATAGTATTTGATGAATCTTTCATGAAGTAATCCGAAAGATTTATTCACTAGTGCATAGTCTACTTCAACATTTGAAGATTGTATTCAAGATTGAATTATGGAGATTAAATGATCTTATGGGATGTTTTCATGAGGGGAGTAAATACGCGTTGCACTATTTTTTCCTTAACCGAGGTTTGTCCCAATGGGTTTTCCTGGTAAGGTTTTTTTTAATGAGGCAACATGTTATGCGTATCAAAGATATATGCACTCTTTTCCCTTCACTAAGATTTTTTTCCCACTGTATTTTTATCTTAGTAAGGTTTTAACGAGACACATTATCTTCATGGATATCCAAGGGGGAGTGTTATGAACATTTTTAGGGTGAATATCCATGTATTAAAGGAGATTTTAATGTACTTTATTATTAGGGTTTAATACCCATTAAAATTAGAGTTTTCATCTTATGCCTATTAATATAGATTATGAGAAATTACTGTACACAACTCAATATTAAAAATGAATAAAAATCTCTCTTTCTCTCTCTCATCTCTTTGTTATTGTTATTGTTCTTATTTATTTTATTCACAACAATTAACAATTTTTAATAGTCATTTTGTTAAAATCAACAACACGTGATTTAGATCCAAAATTCAATAATAAAAAAGGTTAAGTTTTGAGGGTTTGATCCTCACCATAATCAACCATTTATTCTTTTCTGAAGAATATGTACGAAAAAAGAATTAGTTATATTATTTTTTGTATAAAAAAAGTGTCACTATTATTAGAGGGAGATACCTCGTTTTAAGAAAAGAAAGTAAACAAAAAATTTATTTCTTACAATATTTAATATTATAAACAAAATATTAATTAATTTTAAAGAGTGGGGATAAAAGTACTAGTTAACCAAACTTTTTAAAATAACTTTAAACTATATTTTAATAGACGCACGAAATATATCTATCCTTTGGGCAGGTGAGATCTAAAAAAACTTAGGTTTCAGTTACCGTTCATTTTATTGTCGCACCAATCAATTGTCTGTATATTTATATTCATGGAGAATGGGAAAGATTCATTTATGTTAGTGTAAAATTAAAATAATTTTAAATCTAACTAGTGGTTTCAGTAAAAAAGAGAGTGGTGTTTATCTTAGGATACTTGGGTTCAATTCGATTTGTCTTTAAGGTGTGTTTGTATTGTCAAAGAGTTAAGAATTTGTATGAACATATACTACCTTGTAATCACCTTTAGATTATTAAAAAAAATTAAAACAATTTTATATATTTTATATTTTTAGGATTTTTTTATTAAATAATTTTTGGATTGTTATTTTAATAATCAACCATTAATTTCAAATATTATTGTACATTTTATGTATATAAATTTCTGAATCAATATTATCATTATATTATCGGTCCAAACTATTTATTTTGTTAACATATCTTTAATATTTGAAAGATTTTATATAAAGATAACTAATTTTTAATTTACTGGACCTCACACGCATGATCTATTTGAACAAATTATTAATTATAATGATTAAATTCTAAAAAATAACTAAGAAAAAACTCGAAAAAGTCTCATATTACTCAGAGTTTTATATTCTTAATTATTTAACAATGCGCACACCTCTCACAGAAAAAGTGAATGAACTTGGATTTTATAGAATAAACATCGTCCGTTTTTTCTATTGAGACCACTTGTTGAACTCTCTTTCGGATGAAATTTAAAATAAAACAATAAAAATCATTCATATAAACATTGATCCCATAATTAATAAAAGATATACAAGATTTTTCATTTCATCTATGATTATCATTAAATAAAATTTAAAAATATATGTTTAACATAAAATACTTTCTATCAATAGAATGTTTTGTAATATAAAAAATATATTTTAACTATCGGTATTCAATTTGTTAGTTGACTAATATGAATAAAGTTTTGCACAAATCTAATATGAGACGACTCTCTTAATCTAATTTTATTCTTTATAACATCAAAATTTAAACTTTTAACACTGCTTAAGAGAACTAACGTCTTATCCCGTTAGGCTAATCGATTGTCACTTATAAAAGGAATATTTAGAAAACGTACAATGATTGATTGGCCGTGTTAGAAGTGTTGTATGGAACATGATGCGTTGCGAAGCTTCCTAAATCTCGAAGAAGAACAAAAGATGGGTGAATTCCTTTGTTTTATACATAACTTTTTTTTTCTTTCAGAAATTTAGATTTAGTTTGGTTTTAAAAAATATTTTTATTTTTATTTTTTATCTTTATTTAAAAAAATAATTTTTTTAAAAAACATGCATGGTTAATAAGGATGGAAACTTATTTTCAAAAATAAAAAATAGTAAAAATATATTTGGTATCTAGCTTTTCAAAATATAAATGAAAATAATTAAAATAAAAAATATTTATAAAATATAATCATAATAATAAATAATAATAAAATCTGAGTAAATAAACTATTTTTTTTAAATGTATTAGAATGATTCGGATATGTGTTAAAATGAAGTTAAAATTAAAAATCTCGTGTTTTTATATTTGTCCACTTTCTTAAAATATTTTTAATAAACATGTTGAAAATATTTTTTATGTTTTCAAATTTTTACTTATTTTTATTTTCAATTTCTAAAATTTATTTTTTAATTTTAAAATCAAACATGTTTTTTATCTTCTAAGAAAAAAAAATCAACTTCATTTTCTTAATTTTAAATTTGATACTCCATTACCCTTCCCCCTAACACCTATTACTATTCTTATTCTGTCGTTATCTATTATACTCTACGGTTGGGTTGGCCTCTCGTATCCAATTGTTACGTCTTTTCAGTGTATAAATGTATGGCTTAATAGTTAAAAAGTGCTTAATTTATATTTTTTCCGTTCCATCAAAAACGTTTATGGTTGATTTTTCACGTAATTTTAAGAAAAAAAGTTTGTGTCAGAAATATGATATAAAATAATTGAAACGACAATTTTATTCTTAAAAAGTTAAATTTTTTTGTTGGGAAACTAAAAAAAATGAGTATAAAGGAAAATATGTCTTTTAAAAGTTGTTGATTTTTTCAATGGGACATTTTAAGTTGGACAATTTTAAAACACAAAAAAGACATATTGAGTGGGACAGATGGAGTATTTTTTTAGTTTAGCGCCTAACGTTTTTTAAGGTCACTTTGTTGCCTAACGTTTTATTCTGCAATTCAAATCAAATTTTTTCGTCAACGGTAGTTAAAAAATATAGACATCCAATTATAACATGACACATGGCTTATTTTTTTATTTATTTAATTTTTAAATTTATTTGAAAATATAAACTTTTTAAATAACCCTAAAGTTTTAATTTCTTTCGATGAAGCCCTGAAATTACATATCCCTTATCGTCCAACATCCCCAAATGTCGACGGTTCACCGTTAACCACTCAAGCGTCGCGTACCTCATCATTTAGCATTCCCACCCTTTAGTCGTCGGTTACAAGCCCAATTAGCCTTTTTTTCATTGTTGGATGTTCGTCGATGGAGCAATCGATTATTTATTCGTCGATTTTCGACAACGGAATGATGAAGTTTTCAGTCATGGGGTCGACAAAAGCAAAGGTGGTTAGTCGTGAAAGGGGAGGAATTTGTGGATTTAGGATTTGAGGATTTTAGAAAAATTAAAGATTTTTTTTACAATTCTTTTTTTTATTTAAAAAAAAAACAGAAATTTACCACATGTCGTATTTTTATTAAATAACAAAAAACATTTAACGTCTGTCACAAAAAATCTAATTTAAATTACATAATAAAATGTTAGACAATAAAGTGACCCAAAAAATAGACACCAAATTAAAAGAAAATGTATAGGTTAGGCACCTTGTTAACGTTTGTTTAAGCCTAAATGTATTGATGTTGAAATCTATTATTTATGAGTTATGGCATTACACGTGTAGGTTTTATATGTTCATCTTTTACTATGTATAAGTGAGTGGGATTGATGTGTGATCAAGATGCATCCATCAACGCATATCAACATCTTTTCAATTAATAAAAATATCATTAAAAAAGAAATATATATATTAAAATTATCTTGTTCATTGAAAACGGAATATAAATATTCCACAAACATATTAAAGATTTTTTACGGGTCCTTAACTTTAGATCCGAATAAGAAAAATCATTCGAATCTGAAAAAAAATCAAAAATACAAAATAATTGAAAATTATACATGAATATTTTCAACAAAAAATCCAGTGTCAAAATCATAAGGGAAAACGATAAAATAAATACGATCTAACATCAAATCATAATGTTTGATTGGTGTAGAATTCTTTTTCCACAAGGAACTTCCAATATATCACAACCACTGTAAAATAATTTAGTCCATTAATCAGTTTAATTACTGCTGTTTATATCTCCCCTGCCCTCCCTGTTTTTAATTATAGCCCCAACTAAACCTTATAAACGGTAAAACTTCTATAAATTAATAATGTCGGGATCACATAATTTTATTAATTTAAAGAGGTAAAAATTAATCAATAAATTAATAATTTCTTAATTTAAAGAGATTTTTTTCGATTCAACGAACCTACATCATTCTTCATGAATAAAACAAATATATTGTATTGACTAATTGAATGATGTTTATGCACAATGTGACTAATTAAATATAATGCATACCCCTAAAAAAACAAAGTTCATTGTAGTGCGTATTACTAGTTAAAACTGAATGCAAGTTCATGTATGGTAAGGAAATGAACCACTATATAAACAACATCAAACATCAAACATCAAGCATGCAAGTTCATGTATGTTAGATTTAAATTTTAAGAAAAAGAAAATAACAATAAAATTATATTTTATTAAGTTGTCCTAGTTATATTTGTAATTTTATAGAATTATTAAGGCTTATATGAAAAATCAACCCCTAAACTACACCTTTTGTTTATTTTTAGCTCTTAAACTATTCTTTGGTCAAAATAAGCCCCTAAACTATCAATTCTGGTCACTTTAAGTCCGATAGTTATTTAAGTCAAAAGAAAATTATTTCGACTAATAAGACACATCACAAAGATTTTTTGACCAATAGATAGTTTAGGGAGTAAAATAAGAAAAATGACATAGTTAGGTACTTATTTTGACCAAAAAATAGTTTGGGACTTAAAGTGACAAAAATGATAGTTTAGGGGCTTATTTTGACCAATAAATAATTTAATGGCTAAAAGCAAACAAAAGATATAGTTTAAGGGCTGTTTTTTCATTTAAGCCAATTATTAGTTTATAATATTAAAGGACTATAAATTTATATAAGTGTCTTTCGAAAAATTATTATATTATTAATTTAGACCTTTGGCCCAAGTCAACACCGAAAAAATTTATTATTTTAAAAAATATTAATTTATTGAGTATTAATTTGTAGAGGTTCTACTTTACATCCTGCTCGATGAGGGGAATCAATTATTGTCCATTTGAGAATTTAAATTTCAAGAGAAAAAAATAGTTTTGGATTAAAAAAAACATATTCTTTACTATAATTACTTCGTTGGTCACTAATTTATGAGATTAATTACATTTTGATCTTATAGTAAAATATTTTGTCAATTAAATTACTGAATTTTTAATTTATTTTCAATCGAGTTACTATCCCTAAATCTTAACATAATAATTGGCGTGACAATTAAACGTATTTATATAATAAAACACATGGTCTTCATTATTTATATATCCTATCAATTGAAAATAAAAAAAAAATGAAATGAGTTTTGAAGGGTTCGACATTTAGGTTAAACGGTAGTTAAAGAAATTAAAGACAGATTGAAATGGGTTTGAAGTTTGAAGAGATTCGAACATGACATAACCCATATTAACTTCTACAAAATCAACATACATACATATACATACAAATATACATATACATATTCGTGCGTCAATCATCCTAACAACATAATAATCTTTAAGATCAAATGCAATATATCTTAATGGAACAAACAAATAATATCAGAAATTTATGTTTCAAATTTGTCGCGTTTGTCTCTAACTTTTATGTAAATCTTTTCCATTAACACATCTACTCCAACGTTCCCCTTGCAGAATTCATGGATTGAAAATGACGTTAATTAATCTCAATATCAAAAATATAACCATCAATATAAATAACTGAAAAGATCAATTATCCATACATAATCGAAATGCACTCTACTTTTTATTTAACCCATAAAAAGCACGTTAACTAAGAATAGAAATCTTTTATTTTTTTGTTTCTTCTTATTTATGTTCCACAATAAAAATTAAATTTAAGTTTTAGAATTTATAAACAGAAAATTATAAAATTTCTATTCCATTAGTAATCCCTATGCGGCCAAAAAATAGTAATCCTTAATCTCTGCCTTATTTGATCAAAAAATATCTGCCTTATTATTATTGTATTATTATTTTTCGTTTATTAACAAATCTTGTTTACTTTTAAAAAATAGTTTGTTTTCACCGCTTAGTTTAGCGGTATGAGATCTTAGGTGTTCAAGTCTCTTAAGTAAAATTAAATATTCAGATTCTAACACGGTGAATAAAAAAATTAAGTTAAAATGTCACATCAATCTAAAATTTTTAAAAAACTCTATTTAAATTCACGATTAATAAGTCGGATAAATGTGATTAAAATAACATAATCTTTACTTTCTTTTTGACCTCAACGCCACTTTCCTTCCTTTTCCTCCCTCTATATAATCCCTTCCACCCTCCTCTCTCCTCATCCTTTCATTAACGTTCATTTGATCTACCGTTGTCCTACATCTCTCAATCTTGATTTTTCTTCTGTTTCCACCATTTTTTTAAGAAGAAATTTCCTCTGTTCCCCTCCCCCTCTCTTTGCTGTAATGGCTGAGCAGGTGCCTTCAAAGCGCCAAAGAGAAGAGACCCAGAGCTCAAACGAAGAAACAAAACGCCACAAATCATACAACCATATTCTCTCATTGCTTGACGCAGAAGAAGAGGAGTCAAGCCAAGACGTGTCTTCTCTCATCACCTCCTTACAACAACATCTCTCTTCGGACCCCGTTTTAGACGTCCCTTCCCCTCCTTTCCAACCGCCCTTAAAAGCCGACGACCAAGACAACCCTGCCACCACGACTAACAGCGACTCCATGGTCAGCATAGAAGACTACACAACGACGACTTCTTCCTTGGAAGGAGGCGAGGATTACCAGGACGATGATAAAGAGCAAGTCATCAGACATTTGCTCGAAGCTTCTGATGATGAGCTCGGGATTCCTAATAGAGAAGGTGATGTCAGCGTTGAGTTCAATGAAGGTTTCGACAATGGCGGAAATGGTTTTGCATTGTGTGATGGGTTATGGGAGCTTGAAGATGAGGCTGCTAATTACTATACTTTGTTACAGTCCGAACTGTTCATGTAATATTATGGCCCGAGAAAAATACTAAGCAGAAAGTAATGGTAGGGGTAAAAATTAGAGAAATGGGAAAAAGGCGGGGAGAGTGGGGTTAAATATGAAAAGAAATGAAGCGTTTAATTTTTTTGGGTTAACTCATTTTGAAGCCCTCCCTCTTCTTTGAAAATATCAGGACTTTCCCTATGTTCCTTTTTTCATTATAAAATTAAATTGTTAAAAAAAAGAAGATTATTCATATTTTGTCCCGAATTTCCTAATTATTTTTATTCCTTGTGAATATGAAATGGGCAGCCTAGCTTAGGACGTCTTTGAGATTATTATATTTCATTTTTATCAAATATATTGGGCTTAACTACAAAATAAGAGTACAAATTATGTCTCTTTTTTGTAATAGGTGTTTAAAGTATTTTTTGATTGAAATAAGTGTCTAAAATCTCATTTTTAATTGTCAAAATAGGTGCCTTAAATATCCAAGAATTTTTGGGCTGAAAATATAATCAAAAGAATTTAATTTTTTTAGTTAAAATAGATTTATTTTCCTAGGTGATCAACTAAAATTAAAAAATAATTAAAAATTAAATTTTAGGCATATATTTCAGACAAAAATATTTTAACCACCTATTGTAAAAAAAGAGATCTGATTTGGGCACTTATTTTGTTGTTATGCCAATATTTTTATACAATCTATTCTTCTAATGCAATTAATTAATTAAATCAGTTAATGTAGTCTAATTTTATCTATCAATTAATGCAGTTTACTATTAACTACTTCCTAATTGTCAACATGATCATATTTAAATATCGAGAAATTCATGGCCCGTCCCTTTAAAATATAACCCAAAAGTATTTAATGTGTGGTCTTAGTGGCACAAGCTGATTTATTCTCCTTTAACAATCTGGGTTTGAATAACAAAGTCTATAAGGGATGGGATGAGATGAGATTATAGGTTGCTTTTATTCCCCTCGACGATTCATATTTGAACAACAATATTTGTAAGGTATCATGAACGAACGCAAGACTTTAAGTTAGGAGTAGACCTATAAATTTTTATGGTGTAAACTTATCAAAATTTGGAGGGAGGAAATCATCAATATTCTAAAAAAAATTTAAATAGTATAAGAATTTTAAATAGATTATAGAGTGATTTATTCCTACTTAATAATTCAGATTTGAACAACAATACATGTGAGAGAGTAAATGAGATTATGTATAGCATAGAATGTTTAAAAAAAATTTAAAAATATCGAAGTTGTGTTTAATAAAAGTCTTATTTTTTTCATGTTCTAGTATATGAATTAATAATAAATTAGGTTAATGATTTTTAGTCAATTGGATTTACTTAAGGGAATTAATAAAAATTGTTTATTTGAATATATATTATTTTACTTGAGTTTTACTCATCTTGCAAATTTCAACACAAAGAAACTAAGTAATTTTTTTTTATAAAATAATTCATCTTCAACACATCATAATCCATTTTGGTAGAAAAAATTAAAGAGTTTCATTTTTTCAAAAGAAAAAATTGTATTTTATTAGAATTTTTATAGCTGAGTTATTGATAATATATAATTTTATTAATCAATAAAATCTAGTATGTCATATGCTAAAAATATAATAATTATATTTTTTTAGTTTTAATGATTTTTAAAACCATTCACTAATTCATTGAATATTTGTTTTAATATGATTGGTGAATAGTGTATGGATTTATACAATGTCAATATATTAAAACAATTTATAAAATTTAAAAAAAATCAATTATTAACATATAAAACGATTAATTTTAATAATATCCTTTGGGAGCACTTTTATCTTGTTTTTTTATAGGAGATTATAAAGTATTGTTCATACTTTTTTAGGGTAAAATATTAATACACATGCTTAATTTTACACAACCCTATATACTTACATTATAAAATTTAAATTTTAAATTTTTAATCCTAACCTTAAAAACTAAACCCTAAACTTTAAACTATATACCATAAATTCTAAACACTATCCTTAAATTTTAAACCCTATAACTTAACCCCTTAAATTAAAACATTAATCTCTAAAACTATAAGACAAGTTTTACTAGTATCAATTTTTTCTAACCATTTAATAAATTATAGACACCTTACAAATAGAATTATTTAAATTTAAATCTCTAAAATAAATACCATCAAATTTTTTAAACCGTTTGATAAATCATACACACCATCAATTTTTTGTATATTAGAATACATGTCGTGTTCGAAAGCAGTTTTTTCTTGGAACGTTGATGAAGGGTTCTTTGTCATTGGATACTTTTTTTTTAGAGAGAAAACCTTTAATATACCTTTAGTTTTAAGAGTTATGGGTTTAGTTTAAGGTTTAGAGTTTAGGGGTTTGGGTTGTAGGATTTAAAATTTAAGATTAATGTTTAGAATTTAGAGTTTAAAGTTTAATTTTTTAAGATTTAAATTTAATTTTAATTTTAATTTATAATATAAATATATTAACTTGTATAAAATTAATTTTTTACCTGTATATCAAAGTTTACTTTTTTTTTTTTTACTTTATTTTGGGGAGAGTTTTTATTCGTGATTGGTAAACGGTTCAAAGGCTATTGGTAAACGATTCTGAGCGAGTGGAGGCACTCTCTCTCTCCTCTTTGATTGGGGGAGTGTAACTGCCTCTGCCACCGTCAGTGTTTCCCACGTAAAAGTTACAGGTAGTGAGTCTCAAAGCTAATTCATTATTGGTGCGTGCAGAGTGGGACCCGAGAGGGTAAATAAAAAGCAACTGTTGATGTCGCTGTTTGGACAGTGATGGGGACCCACATTGTTTGCCATGTCCTCACATGAGATGATGAATGGGGTGGTATTGGCAGTTTGGCATGGGATGGGAATGCCGGCACACTTTATCCGTTTGATCATCGTTTATGATAATGGATAGCGACACCAAATGTGTATGATGAAGGCCATCATTTTGAAGTCAGCGCACCACCTCCTTCAATTTTTGATCGGATGGTTGAGGATGAGGATGAGGATGTGGCTGGTCTCTTGTTTCAAGTCCACAACAAAATTCCAAACAAGATGGCGAA
Source organism: Hibiscus mutabilis (assembly GCA_019671005.1). Taxonomy (NCBI): domain Eukaryota; kingdom Viridiplantae; phylum Streptophyta; class Magnoliopsida; order Malvales; family Malvaceae; genus Hibiscus; species Hibiscus mutabilis. The sequence goes on from CM033719.1 coordinate 3,458,762, forward strand.
TTTTGTCTTCGGAAAATACACCAAGACGCCATCTTGCTGCTGATCAAATTCGAAGTCTACTTAAATTCGGTTTAGTTAAAATTTAATTTGAGTAAATTCAATTCGAGCTCGTACTCGTTCGAGATCTTAACAAGCCTCTCAGCTCGATAAAAATTTGGCTCAAGTAAACTTGATTCGAGCTATTACTCTGTTAGAGACCTTAAAAAGTCGACCCAACCCAAATTCGGCTCAAAAAGTTAACATACTCAAAATAAATAATTATATCTACATATATACTACATATGCACTAAAGTAGTATGCTTAACAAAAGAAAAGTAATAGAGCAAAAAAATATATATTACAATAAGATCATATTGTTATCATTTGGAGATTTGAATTCAAATAATTTATATGTAAAATGTGTACGAATTATTGAAGGACTAAAAAATAAATACATATTACTATAAGATCATATGATTTACTAAAATAATTTATTTTCAACTGCAATACTAATGCTAAACGAATCCTTAATTATTGATCAGCTAGCGAAGTTGCCATCCCATTTTTATTTAATTTCAATTAATGCAATAATTCAAACAAAGAATTACCAATTCATCATGGGTGACGCCGGTTGCTACAATAACATTCTGCGCTTGGTAGTGGTCTATGGGTCAGAAGATCTTACCCAGCCCATGGGTCACCAAAAAAAAGTTGCATATGAAATTCACCCCCACCTATCAATAAAAACAAAATATAAAAGATTTATATTTGAAATATATAAAATTATAATGATGATATATTGTTAAAAAGATTAATGTAGCTAACCTTTTTTAACAACGTGGCATCATTTAATTCGTTGATAAAAAGTGGTTGGTTGAGTGGTCCAAATCAGGTACCCAAAAAGCAGAGAAGGGAAGTCCGTGTACGACAGTGGTGTGGATGTTTGTAGTTATACAGCCTGGCTTTGCTTCTTTTGTCCATCTATTTTGTTTTTGTGGAACAAAGAGCGCCGTATTAACATGTATTAAAAATACGAATCTCAGACCTAAAACAATTTTCAAAAGCCACGGAATTTAAGAATGTCAGCATAGAATCCCTTTCCCCAGATGGAACAAGATGCTCTGTTTGTGTCAAAAGCAAGGAGAGGAATTTCAAATTATTACTCCTTACCAAAGCATAATTTGCCATTTAGTGAGATTCCTCATACAACGAGAAATGGGTATCTTGCATGCTGTAAACCAACAAATACAATTGTGAGTTGTGACTGCCATCGGGGAGCTTTACCATCCACTTAATTAGTACGCATAATATAATTAAACTTTTACATTTTGTTTGGTTTACTGGAAAACTGGATGGAGAAAGAAAAAAAAATGTAAAAAGGATACAATTTTTAAATGTGCTTAGCATGAAAGAAAAATGAGATGAGAGATCATTTTCTATTCTTATGTGTAAAAATTACACTAATTTGAAAGGAAACTGAGGAAAATATCGAGACAGAGTTGAATTAGTTTAAAATATATTATTTTCTTCAAACATATTTTTTTTGTCCTCTTATCTTTTAATTCTACCAAGCAATGAATGAAAATTTACATTCTCTTTCTACTTTTCCATACTTCACCAACAGAAATAAATTTTTTTTTTTTTTTATATTTCCATTTTCTTACCCTATTTAATTTTTTATTCTTTCAATTTTTTCTACTCTACCAAGCAAAATCCAAGTCTTTAAACAAAACACTTAACAATAAAGATTATGATTTGGACATGTCGACTGAGTCTTTGTTCAATTAACGACTTGTAACATACAAAATTATATAAATTTAATTTTATTTAATCGTACAATATCTTCTAAAGATAAATTTGTCGAATCTAGATAATTTAAATATTATATCAAAAGAAAATTTTAATACCTTTTAACAATTTTGTCATGCACATTTCAACACCAAAATATATGAACTTGTAATTTTGTCATGTTGTTCAGAGAGTCGAAGTGGTCGGCCAATAAAAAAAGAATGCTTCGAGAGATCTACTAGTTGGTTGAGTGGACAATGATATATTTGTGGTCTCATTTTATATGAGTTCGAATCTCGATATCTACATTGAGAATGTAATACATCTCTATTTAATAATAATAATAATGATAATAATAATAATAATAAAGAATGCCTCGATATGCATTAAATTTGGGCTAAGAAAGTTGGATCAAGCTCTGCTACTTGGCGCAGATGGGTGGCAAACCTGATCAAGCTCTGCAATGTCTTACATATTGTCACTTTCTTTCCTACATTCTTAATATACCTCTCGCTCTACCTAAGAACTTCTATCATTGTATCCTCGATAAAATATCGTTTCGTTTGTGTAATCTGGAGAACAATTCTACCGTTTTCAGTTGATAGAAAAATGCCACTACAATGACAATGCTAGTCTTCCTTCAAGAGAAAACAATAGTGTTCAAGCTCTAACTAATGTGAATGAATGATATTATGTCTTTCGCATAGTTTAGCCCCATTTGAAGCCCACCACTTTTCGGCGTTCTCTTCCGTGAAATGCTTCCGGCTGTAAAAAAGAGCATGGTATTATTGAAGCAAAAGTAGATGGAATCAACAAATGCAAAAAGCATATTGAAGTGTTCTTATACTAGAATGTCCAGTAACAATTCAGATTGTGAGTTGAAACAAAGGAGGATCACGAATACGTACCTAAAGCGAACACACTTGAGTACGTTACTTCCATTAGACAAGGGTAACAAAGTTATGTACACTCCTGGCTCATCTTGTATAATCACCTCTGACCTTTTAGTTTGTCTTTTGGTTCCATGAGAAGTTGATAGGTTGTTTGCATTGCAATTTACTTCATTTGGTGCAGACATCATGTTGGTTGCATGGTTGTTGTGCTCGATATGTGAGGTATGTTTGAGAGTTAAACTGGCATTATGGAGGCCATTCTGCCCCAATGGAAGCATCTCGACCGCCTGCTCCAACTGCAAATCAGTAGACCGTAAACAACATCAGAGAACAACAAAGTTAGGGTGTGTGTGGTTGCACTAGAAGAAAAACAATGCCCTGTTTTGAGGGAAAAGAAGGACACTGTAAGATCTTGTAATAAATAAACACAGACTCTCTTCAACCAATTTAAATTATGTACTTCCTAAATCTGAAATGTAAAATCTTAGCAAAGAACTCCAACCTGAGCAGTCAGTGATTTGATAACTTCCTCTGCTGTTTTATATTTTTCAGCTATTGCTGTCACTTCTTTTAATTGTCTGGATGTCTTTACAAGCTCAGCTTCAAGATGTCGGGATTTGCAAGTAAGATCTTCAACCTGCAAGAAACTTATCGTCTCATCATTCTTAATAATTTAAACAACTAAAATCAGAAGTACCAAGTCAATTACCCGGAAAACCTTCCAAAACAAGAAACATATGGCCTACTTCTCATTTCTGTTAGAGTTCTACCAAAACAACTTCTAAATAAAATAGCCAAAATTTTTATTATTTTTTTTACAGCCAGGCAAAGCGAATGCATAGGTCATTGTTGAGAATGGCAATGCCTCATGTAGAGCAAAGTAAGTAACAAAGCTGTAATTGATAAATAAGATTTCAAAAGGTTACCTGTGCCCTTAAAGTTGTGATCTCTTGGTTGATACTGCCATTCAGTTGTTCTGAATCAGCAGTAGTTACGGTAGAGGATCGAGTGCTCGACTTTCCTGATGCAGGAGAAGTTGCTCGAGATGTCATTCTGTAAACTGAATCTGGTGAATTTTTCTTAGAATCCCCAACTGGATAAAGTGATAGCTTTGATGCATTAAATCCTCCAAGATGAAAATTTCCATTTTGAGCTGGGAAGAGGGGCCGAGTTTGTAAGTCTAGTTTCAGTTCACTCTTGCAAGGTCGATTTTCAACCTGATTACTCGAGCCAACAGTAGGCAGTCTAGAGAGTTGTGTATGTGACCTTGGAGCTAAAACTTCTTTATCTATATTGTTATCAAGTTTACAAGGAAAAAATCCATTTCTTACTTTAGGAGGCAAGGGGGAAGAAACGGGTTCTGCACATTTTTTCAATTTAGCAAAACAATCATCACAGACTATATGGTTTGTTCATAGTTGGAGCCCGTGAAGCTTTCATAGATTTCCTCATTGTGCATGCTTTACAAAAGACTAATCCGCAATTATAACAGTTGTGACGTTGTCTTATAAAACTAAATGGATTTCGACAACCCGAGCATATAGATTGATCAACACTCGATTCCCATTGATGAAGACTTATAACTGCAGTAAAGTTTGAACCACAAACTACATTCCTAACTTGCTTATGTTTTAGAAAATCAACAAGAGTTGGTGTAGCTCTATCATTAGTGTCTCCATGTCCTAATTGTCCATTTGTGCCTCTTCCCCAAGTATAAATATCTTTTTTTGAAGTAATGATAGCAACATGATGTGATCCACATGCAATCTCTTCAACAAAGCTATATGCTAATTTACCTTTAACCCTAGTTGGAACCTTGCCATCCGATGTAGGACTCCCCAATTGACCATAAGCCGAACTCCCCATCGTATACACTTGTCATGTGCTTGTAAGAGCAACTGTGATATTTTGACCACATGCAACTCGGCTGATATTGTCACCAAATAGAGCATCTACATTTTGGGGGAAAAGTCTAGGTTCTTTATCGCCATGCTCGAGTTCGCCTTTATCTCATGTCCCCCATGTAAACAACTTTGTTGAAGAAGAGCTATCATATCAGGACATGCATTATTAAATGATTCATTCATAACCTCAACAACCACAGCTGTGTGCCAAACACCACAAGCAACCCTTATTGTCCATAATCCACTCAAAGTCTCAACTTTTCGTGGAATAGCTGTAAATAATAGAGGTTTTGTAGCAGAGAATAAATGTTTTCTCTATTTTAATTCTTGATTTACAGAAAAGAAGTGACTCCTTTTTATAGGACTAAAATACAAAAATCCTAGCTAAGTTAGACTCTATCTCTATCTATTATTAAAAAGATTAGAAATTTAAATTTAGATAAGATAAGATTTATCTTATCACTAAGTTAGATAAGACTTAGCTATTTAGTTATTTACTAGGACTAAAATACATAGAAATATATTTACAATCTACACTCCCCCTCAAGCTGGTGAGTATATGTTGTAGAGTCTCAGCTTGGATGTAAGCTCATCAAAGGTGGTTCTTGGAAGTGCCTTGGTGAGTACATCAGCTAGCTGTTTGTGAGTTGGAACAAAGTTGAGCTTGACTGTTCCATTAGTAACCTTTTCTGAGATGAAGTGACGGTCTAGTTCCACGTGTTTTGTCCTGTCATGGTGAACTGGATTCTTTGCAATACTGATTGCTGACTGGCTATCACAATGAAGTTCAAACTGTTCACTGTGATTCATTTGTAATTCGGTCAAGAGTCTTTGTATCCAAATTCCTTCACAAATCTCAAGTGTCAATGCTCGAAATTCAGCTTCTGCACTACTCATTGAGACCACTGATTGTTTCTTGCTCTTCCATGTCACTAGATTTCCCCAAACTCGAGTACAATATCCACTAGTGGATCTTCTACTAGTCAGTTCTCCTGCCCAGCTTGCATCTGTGAAGACTTCCATTTTTTTGGACTCATTCTTAGAAAAAATCAGTCCATGGCCTGGTGTCATCTTTAAATATCTCAAGATTCTGGTTACTACCTCTAAGTGTTACTCTTTAGGGTCATTCATGAACTGACTTACAATGCTAACATAATAAGCAATGTATGGTCTTGTAAGTGACAAGTAAATCAGCTTACCTACTAGTCTTTGATAGTGTTCTTTGTCCACTGGAATTTCTTTGTCATTAATTCTGAATTTCAGATTATGCTCCATAGGTGTCTCATCTGGCTTGCACCCCAACATTCCAGTTTCTTAAAGCAAGTCTAGAATGTATTTCCTTTGATTGATTACAATTCTGGTGCTTGATCTAGCCACTTCCATTCCTAGAAAGTATCTCAAGTAGCCTAAATCTTTAGTTTCAAATTCAGTTGCCAAAAACTCTTTTAACTTTTTGATTTCCATAGAATCATCACATGTGATGATTATATCATCAACATAGACTATTAAGACAACTTTTTTGTTCTCAGGAGAAGTTTTGACAAACAAAGTATGGTCAGTTTGACATTGTAGATAGCCGAATTTTAGAATGGCTTTAGTAAATCTATCGAACCAAGCCCGGGGTGATTGTTTATGTAACACCCTTAATGTATACTCATAGGCCGAATATAAATTAAAGATATTACAAAATTTTGGAAAAGATCTTGACTCGAATTTTTTTCAACTTTTAGTTTAACCCTTCCTCGGTTTTAAATTTAAAACTATGTCGTTTAGTTGTAGTTAGTTTTAACCTTGAATTGGTTTACAAAACTTATAATTGAGTTATTGAAATAAAAATATAACTCAAGGTGAAAACTATGTGTGCTGCCTAGACCCTTTCTTGATTTTTAAAAACTTCTACACGATTAGGGTTAAACTATGTTTAACTGTACTAAAATTCCTCACTACTATTGGCAAACTATATTTCTAAATTTATTCATCACAAAAAAAATATCTTTAACTAGTAAACGTATACTTTAAAACAATTCAACTATAAAATATTTACATGCCCACTAGATATCAAGTTACGACAAGGATGTACTTACTGTGACTTACTGCAGTAACTTGATTTTTCCAAAGGTTCAGCTCCTCTTCGCTAGGCATTTCCGGAGAACCTACGTGTGACATAAGACACACGCTAAGTACGAACTTAGTGAGAAAGTTAAACTTATTTATTTAAACATGAGTTGATGATATATAATATTTCATATAAGAGTGCATTTCATATTTCTCTACGACAAGGCATGCATGTGTCATGTATCATAGCTATCATATAAATCATGTTATCATTGCATAATATATTTTCTATTATGGACATGAGTTCATCATGTAATCATTTACATATCATGTACTTTATCATAGTCGTGCTTCATTATGCCATTATTTGCATAACATGTATTCTATCATATAGCACGTAATATTTCTATCATGTATCATGTAACATTCTATCATATATCAATAACATTTCTATCTCGTATGTCATGTACTTCACAGTCATGTAACATGTAACTTCTTTTTCAAGTATCATGAAATCATGTAACATCTTTTTCATGTATCATGTAATTATGTAACATCTGTATTGTATATGATGTAGCATCTATATCATGTATAATGTAACATTTGTATCATGTGTCATCTCTGTCATATGAATCATGTATTGTCATGCAGTCATTTGCATGCTCATGATCTCCCAGGTAATCATCTTGTTATTATTATCATCGTGTCTGGCTAGAGGCTCATGGAAACCCCGTAGCCTATCTGCACTGTAGTGCCTTGTGGAGTACGTACTCGAGAGGACGCTCTTTGCTCCTCATATAAGGACGCTCTTTGCTCCTTATATTAAAAACACCTCGCTAGTTCCATTTGCACCACATGGTGTATCTTGTTTCATTTTAATCTTGTTATTTTCCATATTTTATGTATAAACATGCATTGCCATTATGCAAAATGCATCATTATTTATGCAAATAATAATTTGTACCTGGTATTCCCTCAAGCTTGCCATGTCGAGCATTATATCATATCATGTATTATAAAGAAATGCAATGCCAATTTCAATGTAATGCAAACATTTAGAAATGCACTCATCTCGGCCATGTAATAGTATGTCTCACTAAGCTTACTCGAGGTTCTTATTTTTCTTTTTATCATTGGTTCTCCTTCGATCTCTTTTAGAACTGTATAAGACCAATCGAACATATTTATCATTTCTCTTGCGTTAAACTTAAATTTAATATTGCCAACTTGATTCTTAAACATAACTATTCGAATATAAAATTTTCTGAAAGTTTCCCCAATATTCTTCAAAGTTGTCGAGTTGGTCCCTAGGTCCTTAGTGACCATTTTGAACATTAAACAATTGTTCAAGCCTAATTTGAACAATTTCCATAATTAATTACTTATTTTGGACTATTTTCTTTTTAGTCCTTAAACTTTATAAAAGTGACATTTTAGTCACTACTTCACTTTTGTACATAAATTCATGTACAATTAAACTATTTATTTATTTAAACATCCTTAGAAAATTTTATTCAACCTTTAAACTTTATTCACTTTGGTCCTTCACACATTCTTTATTTCAAAATAAGTCCCTTATTTTTCCTTTATTGACATTTCAATCCTTTAACTTTCATAACATGCTTGAATCTTCAACTCTAGCTCATTTTCATCTAAGCCATTATCAAAACAATAAATTTCCAAAATAATACTCTATTTTGCCTTTCTTGCCAAAATGGTCATTTTTCATCATTTCAAGCCAGTTTGATCACATTTTCAGTAATTACTCTTTAATCCCTCCTTAATCTAATATTTTTAAAATCCCCCTTTTAACTTTTTTGAAGTTGCCGAATAGGTCACCAAAATTTTCCAAATGTACAATTTTCGTCCTAAATTGTCAATTCAAGATCAAAGTATTATTTTCTACCCATTTCCAACATCAAATAAATTTTTGACAATTTAGTCCCCAAATTTCTTTAAAATGCCGAAATGGTCCTCTAACCTTTCAAAATTTTCATTGTGGTCCCTAATTATCAATTCAAGCTAGTTTGACCATAATTCAATAATTCCAATGCTAAAATAAATTTTCCTCTAATTTCCTCAATCTTTTCGAAATGGTCCATATAATTTCAATTGGGGAAATTATTTAATCTAACATCAAATTCAAGCTCTCAACATCATAATCTATTCAATTTCATCCTCAATTTAACTCCCTAACCAAATCCCCAATTCTTAGGGTTAGGGTTTATAACCTTGGACATGGAATTAATCCAAATTCAACTTGATTCCATGTTTTAAATCATCAATTCAACTAACTACAACCCTAATTTCATCATAAGCTTCAATTTCCATAATCATCTTCATCAATAACATGAACTAAAATTAACTTTTATCATGCAATATTACTATCAAAATGAAGAGAATCAAGTGTAGAACAATTTACCTAAATTAATTTTGCTTGAAACTTGTCTTGATTCTTCAATCTTGGACTTGAAAATTTGAAAAATTTATTTCCCCTTTCTTCTCCAATGTTTCGAACAGCCTTGGGCTGAAGATGGGATATTTTTCTCATCTTTTGACTATTTTAATCCATGTGTAAAGGTTAAATGAATTTTAAATTCATTTAACTAGTGAAATTACTAATTTGCCCTTTTATTATAATGGCCAAGATTCAATCTCATCAAAATCAATGGCCATGATTTAATCCATGTGTAAATCTTCTTCCAAAATTGTCTTCAAAGTTCCAAAATATTTCAAAAATGCCATCCATGGCAAATGACCAATTTGCCCTCCAACTAGACTTAAAATTTGCCATTCCATAAAAATTGAACCAAATTGGTTCCATTCTAACCAGCCTTCTTCCCCAAAATATCATAAATTAAAATTTATGATATTTATTCGATCCAAATATTCGAATTTTATTCAATACAATTTCGAAATTTTCTTTCTTTGAGCTTTATAACCACTCCATCATATTCTAACTAAATCTAGTTAGAATCTCACCAACATTAAAAAAATATTCATAAAATGATATTTTATGAATTTTCCATAATCTTTGGAACTGTCTTTAAAATTTTAATTCGATCTGATATACCGATATCCATAAAATACTTCTACTGTGATTTTACCTTTTTCCAAGCTATTGGATTTATTCCGAAAATTCTATATTTCCATATTCGATAAATAAACTCCATTATCCCATAAAAACTTCATTTTTCCAAGGACTTATACTGAATTTTCCTAACTAGTCTATTATTCCGATAATTATCGAAAATCTTCATAGAATAAAATTTCTCTTAGAATTCCTTTATCGATAATCCATACGAATTTTCTATACTCTTACTAAGTCCAAAATATCGATAAGAAACACTTTTATGTGACCTTCCTGGAGGTCACATATCTTAATATTTCCCTGGCCTAAGCACGCTTAACAATTTTATTCGATCCAAATTCGAATAATATAAGCCTCATATGAAAAATCCGGTAACACAGAAATACCACTATTGGGGGTGAACTATCCATTTACAGGGTTAAATTACATAACTTTTTTAAATTACACTTTGGTCCCTAAACTTTTCCAAAGTTTACGCTTTAACCCCTAAACTTTCAAAAATTACATTTTAGTCACTAAGCAAGAATTGGGATATTACAGTTTAAGACCATATAATGATTTCTGCAGTTTACATACCTGACCAGAATTTGAGTCTTCATTTAAACCGGGTGGTTTTTGCATGTACACCTTTTCTTCTAAAGTTCCATTCAGGAATGCATTTTTGATATCAAGCTGGTGAAGTGGCCATTATTGATTTGCAGCAAGAGATAATAAAACTCTCACGGTACTAAGTTTTGCCACTGGTGCGAATATCTCCTGGTAGTCAATCCCATAAGACTGAGTGAATCCCTTTGCCACCAGTCTAGCCTTGAACCTTTCTATGCTCCCATCGGCATTATATTTGATTGTAAATACCCATTTATAGCCCACTGCCCTTTTTTCAGGTGGTAAATCAGTCATAACCCAGGTTTTGTTCTCTTTCAGTGCCTTAATCTCATCTTCTACAACCTTCTTCCATTTTGGATCTTTCAAGGCTTCATGTACAGATTGAGGAATATGCACCTTATTAATTCTGGCAGTGAAGGCTCTAATTGAAGGCATCAGCTTCCCATAGGCCACATACTTTTGTATCGGATGACTGGTACATTTCCTGACACATTTCCTTTGAGCAATAAGTAGATCAGATGTATCAATTGAAGGGATAATAATATCATTACTCACATATTTCATACCTTCTTCATCCTCTAAGGATAATGGAATTGGTTCTAGTTCTTGAGCAGTCCTAAACTGTGTAGTTTTCTGTGAAGTAAGCATTTTCTTCCTTGTATAGACACTTAGTTCCTTATTCCCAAGTTGAGTTTTTGAAGAAGGTTTTTGTGGAGTTTTAGGTAGTGAATCTGGTATTGAAGATATGGGTTCTGCATGGAGTATTGGAGGAATATGATTTGTTATGGATGTAGGAACATTTATGGTAGATAAAGGAATATCTTTGGTACATATATGACTGTTTATGGTGGATGTAGGAATATATATAGGTAGCTGGACTGGTTGTGGCTGAAATTCATCCAAACTCTCCCCTGGATTTCAGAATCTGAGAAAAAAGGTTGTAATTCATGAAAGGTAACATCCATAGAAATATAAAATTTACGAGTGACAGGGGAATAACATTTATAACCCTTCTGAAGAGGGGAATACCCAAGAAAAACACACTTAATAGCCCTTGGATCCAATTTACTTCGAAACTGCTTATGTATATGAACAAAAGTAGAACACCCAAATATTTTAACAGGTAATGTACAAGACATAGGTTTAAAAGAAGGAAACTGTTTAAGAAGAATGAAATTTCAATACTCTAATGGGCAGTCTATTAATGAGGTATGTAGCAGTAAGCAAGGCTTCCCCCAAAAATGTTTAAGAACATTAAAAGAAAACAACAATGATCTAGCAACATCTAAAAGGTGTCTATTCTTCCTCTTAGCCACTCCATTTTGTTGTGGAGTACCCACACAAGAACTAATGTGTATAATACCTCACTCTCGAAGAAAATTTCCCAAAGTAGTAGTAAAAAATTCACTCTCATTGTCAGTTTTCAAAATTTGAATTTTGCTGCGAAATTGAGTTTCAATCAGCATATAGAATTTTCTAAATATACCCTCAGTTTCTTATTTATCCTTCATTAAATACGTCCATGTAGTTCTAAAATGATTATCAATAAAGGATACAACCCACCTACTCCCAGCAATATTCTTAACTTTAGAAGGGCCCTAAATGTCACTATGGATGAGGGAAAATGGTTGAGATGGTGTGTAAGACGATTAGGGATAAGGGTTTCGAATATGTTTTACAATCTGGCATATATCACAAGTAAAAGATGCAGGATTTTTATGAATGAATAATTTGGGAAACAATTTTTGGAGATAAGAAAAATTAGGATGTCCAAGGCGAAAATGCCATAACAAAATTTTATTGGAACTTAAACTAGAAATTTGGGAGGAAAAACAAACAGAATTGAGAGTGCAACTTGATAGGACTTGTCCCTTGGGAAGTGTTTGGCCTTCAATGATGTATAGTCCACTACACAGCTTAACACTGCCAATTACTTTCTCCGAATCCATTTCCTGAAAAATACATCCATGCAAATTGAATTTAGTATAGCACTGCAAATCACTACACAATATGCTAACAGATAAAAGATTGCATTGTAAATCAGTAACATAAATGACAGAGTTTAGCATAATATCCTTATTAAGAAAGACTGTTCCAGTCCCTTCCACCTCAGTCAATAACCCATCTGCAGTCTTCACATGCTTCATGTGATGCTGTTTTGTAAGAGTCAAAAGCACATCATTGCTTCCTGTCATATGATCAGTAGCACCAGAATCCACTATCCATAGAATTTGAGTAGTGTTGGAGAGGAATGAAATACTACCATGCGGAATACTGGATGTTGTCGGCTGATCAGCAAGACAAACATTCAGTTCAGATCCTGACTTGATTTCTGAGGTAGAAGTGGTATGCATTGTGTAACGACCCAGATTTTTTAGTCAACAATGAGCGTTGACCCGGGGCTTGGACCGTCGTGTCGAGCCAAGATGTTGGGCCATAATAGGCTTCCATACGTTGTGGGCTTGCTTGGTGGTTTTGAGCTTGGCTTATGTTGGGCTTAAGGAAGGGTATTATGGTAAAATCATAATTGGGGGAGACAAGGGCTAATACCTCATTAAGGTGGGTTGACATCCTTGTAAGAGGGTGAAGTCACCCTTGTCCTTTCTCTCTTTTCATCTCCTTCTTCTAATTTTCACCCTAACCCAAAGTAAAAGACAGAAACTTATTGTGGTGAAGTGTGAATCTCGAATTGGCCATCAAGGAAGAGTTTATTAGCATCAAAGGATCTTCATTTCGAGCTAAACATCATTGGTTTTGGTGAGAGCTGGGTTTAAAGCTTGGAGCAAGGAAAAAGAAGTGGAAAAAGCTTGGTTATTGCTTAAGTTCATGAATCTTGCTTAAGGTCAGTACATCTCTGACTCTTACGTTTCATGAGCCTCATAAAACGATTGCCTAGCTTGGTTATATGTTTATGGGTTGCTTATTTAGGGTTCTTGAACTTTAAACCCCTCTAATAGTAAATCACGTTTTGGGAGTTGAAAATGGGTAAAACTGGTAGGAAACCACCTAATATACTCTAATAACTTGTATGAAGGATTTGAAACTTAACCATGGGGGTTAAGGGTGGGATTGGTGTAATCCCGAGCTCTAGGTTTTGAAATCTGGGCTCGAGTACCGGTACTCCTTAGTATAAAGAGGGACAATGTGTGAGGGATGTACCGATACGTGTCCCCGTGTATCGGTACCCCTCACTCAAATAGAAATCCAGTAGCGCTTATGCATACTGGTACTCAAGGGGCGTATCGGTACGTACTGTTACATTGCCTGTGATAGGCCTAGCGCACTAATACGATAAAGTTGGAGTATCGGTATGGGCTTGGATCGGTATGAGGTGATCCTAGTACCAATGTTGAGTACCGGTACGGGGTAAGAGCGTATCGGTACGGCTTGTGGTCTAACTCTTAGAACCTAGTTAGGGTATCGATACCAAGAGGGCGGTACCGATACTTACCTTGGAGTATCGATACTCGCTAGGTAATCTACCCAAGAAAGTTGAGTACGCGTTCGGGGGTTCTATAATTTATGGTAAAGGGTTCGATAGGTCACTAAAGGTATAAAGTAAACTCTAAAACTGAGAAATCAAGGTTAGCAACCCGTATGAGGATTAATGGCTAAGGGCTTGGTAATAGTTGGATGAGTTGTTTGGAATGGTAATCCATAGGGATCCATGGTGGATCAATTATTACTACGGGGTAGCTTGGGGTCCTTACTGTGTACTGAAGGGACGCCCATGTAGGGTGGTTGCCGTGAGTCATGCCTTGAGGCATTGGTAATGGTTGGCTGGATGCCTTTTATCTCTCAGCGAGATACATTGATGCTTGAGGGAGCATGTGGTATCGTATGAGTCTTGGTTAGGAATTCGGATGTCCTAGAGTCAGTGCAAGGGCACTTAAATAAGGGGATGGGTACTTTAGGCTATGTAATCGAGTACATCCAACGTATTCACGAGCTATGTGATCTGGATACGGTCCAAAACCTATCATTGGGCTATGTGATCAGGATATGGAAATACAACTCGGGGGCTGTGTGAGCTCGAGTAACTCGATGAGCTATATGATCTCGAGTAATCATGTTCGGCTATGTGATCGCAGGATAAGACTGCTTGTAGCTTGTGTGATCCAAGTATGTCAAAGACGTATCTATGGCTATAGTGATCCGGATATGATCCTTACCTGACGGCTATGTGATCACGGGTAACCCGACGGCTGTGTGAGCACAAGAAAAATAATAGGGCTTCATTAGCCATTAGGGAATGTATGTTATTTATGTTGTTGAATGGATAAACGATGTTGACTAGTTTACCCTCGGGCTATGTGAACTCGAGTAACTCGATGGGCTGTGTGGTCTCGAGTATGGGCTAGATAACTCTTGGGCTGTGTGATCAGGGTATGAGTCATAACTCATTGGACGGTAGGACCTCGTGTTTGGTAAGCCTTGGATGGCTTGGTTGTCTTCTTGCATAATAGTGGTATCTTGAGACAGTTGTAAGCTCTAGCCAGGATAGGCTAGAAGATGATTCTTAGATGTTGAGGAGTATTCTGTGCACTCTTGATTATATTATCATGCATACTTGTTTTATGATATTCATGAATTGTGGTGGTGTAGAAATGTACCACTGGGCTTTGTTAGCTCAGCGTGCGGAATTATGGTTTCTTCCGTGCGTAGGTTGACAGGTTGCGTTTGGAGGAGCACATCGAGGAGGATTTCCCAGCATCGAGCCAATCTCAGAGTACGATGCTTGATGTCTAGTTTGGGCTTCTTGTATTCATAGGACCTTACCACAATCGAGTATGTATTTTCATTTTGATTTTCTGTTATTTGGTCAAACGGTGTACTTTATGTGGAACTCGTATTTTGTAAACCTTTTTAATCTCTTTATCTAAATAGATTTTATGGAAATGGACCGTTTCAAGAATTTCCAACTTATGGTTTTTAATAAGAAATTTTGATGGGTCAGTTTGGGGTAACCCGTAAGTGACGCTTCGGATTTGGGTTGGGTTTGGGTGTTATATTTTAGATTCAAAGCCTAGATTTAGTCGGTTCTAGGAAACCCCGGAGTGTCGTAGAGGTTGTGGTAAGGTGTCTAGCGAATATAAGTCCCTAAAGTTAAGTGTACTTTATAAGACTGGGGATCCTGATGTGTCACCTTGTTTGTTGTGTTTCAGAAAAAAGATCGATGGAAGGTGGAACCGGTAGTGGAGAGGCAAGTCACTTCCGTGACCTAACCTCTACCCTTTTGCGTGTGGTGCAAGCTATCTCGAGGCAACCTAAGACGCTTCGTAAGACCCTGTAGAGAGGCTTCATCGTTTTGGACCTAAGAGTTTCGAAGGCTTGGGTGAGGATTACTCGATCAAGGCTGACCAGTGGTTGCATGACACATAGAGAATCTTGAGACATATGAAGGGAAGCCCAAAAGATGATCTCGATTGCATTGTTTCCCTTCTTAAGGGCAATGCACACGAGTGGTGGAAGACTGTAGAGTTGGGTCTAAAGCCTGCACTCCCGACATGAGACATCTTTGTGGATGAGTTTTGGAAGAAGTACGTCAGTGAGGTACACATGGATGAGATGAAGGACCAGTTTCTGCATCTGGTTCAAGGTGATCGAACGGTGTTTGCCTATGAGCAAGAGTTTCTGCGTTTGAGTCGTTATGCTCCAAAGTTTGTTGCCACAAAAGAGTTGAGGTACAAGAGGTTCAGACAAGGCTTGAATGTTGACCTTTAGTTGCATGTGACAGCGGGTCCACTTGGGACATTCTCCGAGTTAGCCAATAGTGCGAAGGCACTTGAGCGGCTTCTGAGCTCAACATCTAATCAGTTTTGAAGATTATAGAGGTCGTGATGTGGAGACCCAGGATATCATAGGTCTTTCTCCCTATTCACATGAGAGGTTTTACGCTTCGAGGAGTTCGAAGAAAGTTGCATCGGACCAGCTACCGAGAGTCGGTATAGGATCTAGATCAAGGGTTCGTATAAGCTCTTTGATTTCTTCTCTAGGAGGGATTATTGATGGTTTTGTTGGACCGTCGCTTACACCAGCATGCGAGCATTGTGGCAGACATCACCCCGGAGTGTATTTCTTGCTTCAGAGGGTTTGCTATAGGTGTCGGGCACTAGGGCATATGGCAAAAGACTGCCCAGTCATAGATGATGACTCATCAGTTCAGTCTCAGAGGTTGGCTACTTTCCGTCACGATCAGAGTCTTGTTCGGGGCAGAGTTAGGGCACCATCAGGCTATCGAGGTGGAGGTCCTGTGAGATCCACCACCAGGGTTGGCGCGCGAGGCGTTGCTAGACAGTCTGCAGCTCAGATTGGAGTTGACAGAGTTACGACCGAGGATATGTCAGGTAATTAAGTTTTGTGTTGGTTTCAGCTGTTACGTTAACCGTATAGCTCTTTGGTTGTGTAACAGACTGGTTCTTGTGATATGCATCTTGGTGAATCTTAGGTTTGTTGATGCTTTAGATGGCAATTAGATTTGCATCCCTTGCTAGATAAGGTTTTTATCGCAGATGGCTGTTGAGAGTGCATGTGTGTCGTAAGATGTGAGCGAGAAGTTATGGAGTTTTAGATTGCTTGAATCTAGTTGTTAGTGTTGGTTGTGTAGGGTTTTAACCTCTCTAAGGTAGACGTTGTGCTCTGTAGTTCTAGCTCGAGGAAGTTTCTATAGGTTGCAAGGTGTTTTTAGCTTGCGTTGTAGACATGAGGGTTAAGAGTCCCTAGTCTTAGTGTTGTGGGTGTTTTGAGGGTATTGAGGCACCCTTTGTGAGTGAGCAATCTTACCGGTTGATTGTGTTTTAGAACTGTTATAAAGGTAATGTCGACTTTGTTGTTAGTGTCCATCGCTTCGTGGCATGGTACTTAACAGACTCTTTGTTTGAGGCACACTTGTGCAAGCGACCAATTAGGTGTCGTTGCCAAGTGCTTCGCCGAGATCATGTCTGCTTGGGAAGAGCTTGTATGGTGGTTTTGGATATGTTGAACCGTAGTGCAATAGTAGAAGACCGTTGATGGGTTCGTGAGATAGGCGTCCTTGTTTGGCCATGAAATGTGAGAGCTTCGCGTGTGGTGTCAGAGTAAAGGTACCGTTAAAAAGGTAGATGAAGTTGTGATAATCATGGTTGAGGTACTAAGGGCGAACCATGAGGATAGTTGCTTGGCTTGTGCACCTGTAGAACTAGATCTTGTGGAGTTGGAGGATTGTCCAATCGAGTCTGACCAAAGTTGTTATCGATTAAGGCAAACAGTGTGGAGGTTATCAGAGTAACGCAACGAAAATGTGGATCAATAGTTGTGTTGAGGGTAACCGGGTGGTTACTTTGCAAATAAATGTTTTTAGACGAACCAGTTGGCGACCCTTGAAAACAGTCTGATGGTTGGGACCGAGGCAAGGGTGAGGAAGAAGGTGTTTAGACCTTGCAAGTAGAATGGCTAAGTTTTGGGTTGCTCGTGTAAGTTCCCAAGTGACGGTGGTCTTTTCTCGAAACCAAGTAGTTGTATAGTAAGTGGTTTTCGATCGTGTGAAAGTAAGTTTGGATAGAAAGAAGTTTCAAGTTCCGACTGGATGGGTCAAGTCTGGGGAAAAGAGCTGTAAGTCCGAGATAGATTGATGATAATGACCGGTTGTTGGGGTTTTGCTTATCCTTTAATGGTTTGACCATGATATGGTTGTTAGGCGTGATGCGTTCCTAGCAATTATTTATGGAGGTGGTGCAGCATTTTGGAGCGAATAAAGCCAAAGTTTAGTTTGGTTGTCGGATACTAGTAGAAGGGATTGGTTAACCGAGATAGAATCCCTTAGAAGTGAACCCTTTAAGTTGATGTTTGAGCAGCGCGGCTCGAGGTTGGTTATGTTACCATGCTTAGCGGTTTATCATAAGTGTCGTTGGTTGTTAGAAAATGGATCGTTGAAGATCTTAAGAGAAATGTTAAGAGCGTGTGGTTTAGTGCTAGGGTTCTGTTTAAGGTGGATTGAGAGAGAACTCTCCCTAATCAAGGTGATCCTATTTGAATGGTGAAGTGGTTAGATCTGTTCGAGTTGCATCTCTCTTTCATCCGTTAAAATTTTGATGACGAAATTTCTTGAAGGAGGGGAGAGTTGTAATGACCTGGATTTTTGAGTCAATAATGGGCGTTGACCCAGGTCTTGGACCGACGTGTCGGGCCGAGATGTTGGGCCACAATGGGCCTCTATATGTTGTGGGCTTGCTTAGTGGTTTTGGGCTTGGCTTATGTTGGGCTTAAGGAATGGTATTATGGTAAAATCATAATTTGGGGAGACAAGGGCTGATGCCTCATTAAGGTGGGCTGCCATCCTTGTAAGAGGTGAAGTCACCCTTGTCATCTCTCTCTCTCTTCATCTTCTTCATCTAATTTCTACCCCAACCCAAAGTAAAAGATGAAAACTTGTTGTGGTGGAGTATGAATCTCAGATTACCCATCAAGGAAGAGTTTATCAGCATCAAAGGATCTTCATTTCGAGCTAAACATCATTGGTTTTGGTGGGAGTTTGGTTTGAAGCTTGGAGCAAGGAAAGAGAAGTAGACGAAGCTTGGTTGCTGCTTAAGTTCATGAATCTTGCTTAAGGTCAGTATATCTCTAACTTCTACGTTTCATGAGCCTCATAAGACGATTGCCTTGCTTGGTTCTATGTTTATGGGTTGCTTAGTTAGGGTTCTTGAGCTTTAAACCCTTCTAATGGTAAATCACGTTTTGGGAGTTAAAAATGGGTAAAACTGGTAGGAAACCACCTAATATACTCCAATAACTTGTAGGAAGGATTTGAAACTTAACCATAGGGGTTAAAGGTGGGATTAGTGTAATTCTGAGCTCCAGGTTTCGAAATCTGGGCTTGAGTACCGGTACGGGGTGGCTGCATACCGGTACTCCTTAGTATAAAGAGGGACGGTGTGTAAGGGGTGTACCGATACGTGTTCCAGTGTATCGGTACCCCTCACTCAAATGGAAATCCAGTAGCGCTTAGGCGTACCGGTACGCACTGTTACATTGCCTGAGATAGGCCTAGCGTACCGGTACGTGAAGGTTGGAGTATCGGTACGGGCTTGGATCGGTATGGGGCGATCCTAGTACAGATGCTGGGTACCGATACAGGGTAAGAGCGTATCAGTACGACTTATGGTCCAACTTTTCGAACTTAGTTAGGGTATCGGTACTCATGGGGGAGTATCGATACCAAGAAGGCGGTACCGATACCCACCTTGAAGTATAGATACTCGCTGGACAATCTGCCCAAGAAAGTTAAGTACGCATTCGGGGGTTCTATAATTCGTGGTAAAGGGTCCGGTAGGTCCCTAAAGGTATAAAACAAACTCTAAAACTGAGAAATCGAGGTTAGCAACCCGTATGAGGATTAATGGCTAAGGGCTTGGTAATAGTTGGATGAGTTGTTTGGAATGGTAATCCATAGGGATTCGTGGTGGATCAATTATTGCTACGGGGTAACTTAGGGTCCTTGCTGTGTGCTGAAGGGACGCCCATGTAGGCTGGTTTTCGTGAGTAATGAGATAATCTAATGAGAAACGCGTAAACGAATCCTAAAGTCATATATTAAATAGTGTAACAAATGAGTCATGCATTGAGGCATTGGTAATGGTTGGTTGGATGCCTTTTATCTCTCAGTGAGATATATTGATGCTCGGGGGAGCATGTGGTATCGTATAAGTCTTGGTCAGGAATCCGGATGTCCTAGAGTCAGTGCAAGGGCACTTAAATAAGGGGATGGGTACTCTGGGCTATATGATCGAGTACATCCGACGTATCCACGGGCTTTGTAATCTGGATACGGTCCGAAACCTATCCTTGGGCTATGTGATCAGGATATGGAAATACAACTCAGGGGCTGTGTGAGCTCGAGTAACTCGATGGGCTATGTGATCTTGAGTAATCATGTTCGGCTATGTGATCGCATGATAAGACTGCTTGTGGCTTGTGTGATCCAAGTATGTCTAGGACGTATCTGTGGCTATAGTGATCCAGATATGATTCTTACCCGACGGCTATGTGATCACGGGTAACCCGACGACTGTGTGAGCACGGGAAAAATAGTAGGGCTTCGTTGGCCATTAGGGAATGTATGTTATTTATGTTGTTGAATGGATAAACGATGTTGACTAGTTTACCCTTGGGCTATGTGATCAGGGTAGGGCTGTAACTCAACGGGTTGTATGAGCTCGAGTAACTCGATGGGCTGTGTGATCTCGAGTATGGGCTAGATAACCATTGGGCTGTGTGATCAAGGTAGGAGTCGTAACTCATTGGACAGTGGGACCTCGCGTTTGGTAAACCTTGGATGGCTGGTTTGTCTTCTTGCATAATAGTGGTATCTTAAGACAGATGTAAGCTCTAGCTAGGATAGGCTAGAAGATGATCCTTAGATGTTGAGAATCCTTTCTGTGCACTCTTGATTATATTATCATGAATGCTTGTTTTATGATATTCATGAATTGTGGTAGAGTAGAAATGTACCACTGAGCTTTGTTAGCTCAGCGTGCGGAATTGTGGTTTCTTTCGTGCGTAGGTTGACAGGTTGCGTTTGGAGGAGCAAATCGATGAGGATTTCCCAGCATCGAGCCAATCTCAGAGTACAGTGCTTGATGTCTAGTTTGGACTGGTTGTATTCATAGGACCTTACCACAATCGAGTCTGTATTTTCATTTTGATTTTCTGTTATTTGGTCAAACGGTGTACTTTATGTGGAACTCGTATTTTGTAAACCCTTTTAATCTCTTTATCTACGTGGATTTTATGGAAATAGACCGTTTCAAGAATTTCCAACTTATGGTTTTAAATAAGAAATTTTGATGGGTCGGTTTGGGGTGACCCGTAAGTGACGCTTCAGATCCGGGTCGGATTTGGGATGTTACACATTGCGCAAGATTTTAGAGGATCTAAAAAATCCAAACTGAGACCATGTAAATAATAGAGGTTTTGCAGCAGAGAATAAATGTTTTCTCTGTTTTAATTCTTGATTTACAGAAAAGAAGTTAGTCCCTTTTTATAGGACTAAAATACAACAATCCTAGCTAAGTTAGACTCTATCTCTATCTATTATTAAAAAGATTAGAAATTTAAATTTAGATAAGATAAGATTTATCTTATCACTAAGTTAGATAAGACTTAGCTATTTAGTTATTTGCTAGGACTAAAATACATAGAAATATATTTACAATCTACATTCCCCTCAAGCTGGTGAGTATATGTTGTAGAGTCCCAGCTTGGATGTAAGCTCATCAAAGGTGGTTCTTGGAAGTGTCTTAGTGAGTACATCAACTAGCTATTTGTGAGTTGGAATAAAGTTGAGCTTGACTGTTCCATTAGTAACCTTTTCTGAGATGAAGTGACGGTCTAGCTCCACGTGTTTGGTCCTATCATGGTGAACTGGATTCTTTGCAATGCTGATTGCTGACTGGCTATCACAATGAAGTTCAAACTGTTCACTGTGATTCATTTGTAATTCGGTCAAGAGTCTTTGTATCCAAATTCCTTCAAAAATCCCAAGTGCCAATGCTCGAAATTCAACTTCTGCACTGCTCCTTGAGACCACTGATTGTTTCTTGCTCCTCCATGTCACTAGATTTCCCCAAACTCCATGTCACTAGTTTTCTCTGTTTTAATTCTTGATTTACAGAAAAGAAGTGAGTCCCTTTTATATGACTAAAATACAACAATCCTAGCTAAGTTAGACTTTATCTCTATCTATTATTAAAAAGATTAGAAATTTAAATTTAGATAAGATAAGATTTATCTTATCACTAAGTTAGATAAGACTTAGCTATTTAGTTATTTACTAGGACGAAAATACATAGAAATATATTTACAATCTACAATAGTTGTGCTACTACGATCTCCATGGCCTAGTGCACCAAAAGATCCATCTCCAAATGTGAACAACTGACCACCAGAAGTCACTAGAGCTGTATGCCAAGGTCCACAAGATACATAGGAGACATGTATATTGTCCATGTCACTTACCATTCTAGGGATCCAATGACTGGCATCACTTCCATGGCCAAGCAAACCAGAATTGTGTGCTCCATCACCCCGTGTATAAAGATCCCCGCAGACTGTAACAGCGCAAGTGTGATACTCGCCGCATGCTACTGATTCAAAATTCATGCCACTGAGAGTATCTATGAGTTTAGGGTGGGGAAAATCTGCTTCCACACAATGTCCGAGCCTGCCCCCCGATTCCTCCCCCCAACTAAATATCTCACCCTGCTTTGTTACTATTACTGCATGCCTACTTCCAAAAGCATTATTATGCACATCAAGCACTTTTGTTGATTCCAATGCCTTTGGCAGAAGTGCATCGATTTTTGTATTGAACAAACTATCAACCTTATTCCTGCCGCCTCCCAATATTCCCTCACCAACACCTTGTCCCCATATGAAGATGTCAACCAGGGGATCAATGTCTTTGTGACGAGAATCATGCCTTGATGAACTTACAACACTTGATAAACTTACTCTTATTGCATCAGCCCCAGCACTTCGATTGTTTAAGTTTTCTACACAACTGGCTCCTACTAAGCCAACATCTACTAAATTTGGTTGATTGGCGGCCTTGATCATAGAAGCATGTGTAACTATGTCAGCAACTGTCTTTCCTAATCTATTGTGAGACTCACAAGGAGCTTGAATTTCTAGCGCTTCTCCTCGGTCCTATAATAGTGTGAAGCTAAATAAGAAAAACAAATCACATACCATGCTTTACATAAATGTAAAAACAGACATGTAATATATCATACCAAATGCGAATGTGGGGAGCTTTTTTTGCTGCGTGATTCAGGACTATCTATTGATGCAGTATCACTTCCTGCTTCGACCCTCCACTTGCGATAAATACCATTAGAAATCAATGCCTTAAGACCAACAAACCAAACGTCGGCTTCTTCCTTGTCTTTACATATCTGTACACGGCGAAGTATGGTATCGAATAAAAATATGCCCACACCATAGAAGTTTCAGTATATTTAAAGCATTTAACACCTCTGAATGCTATAAGGATATTCATAAACATTCACTCACCAAACCCAAGGACCTATCACTGCATATTAATGAAAACGACTGATACTCCTTTTCAGGCCGAGGATATCGTTGAAAAACTGCCTGCAAACCGAATAAAGGAAAAGAAAAACATTATGAGTACGATAGGTTTTGTAATCAACGATTAAGAATTAAGAAAACAATATAAAACTCACAGTACGCTGTCCAGGAATGATCCTGGAAACTTGACTAAGCTTAACATATCTCTCTGCTTTCCGAGAGTACCATATCAATTTAGATTCATCCTGGAAAAGGGGTAAAAAAACACCTCATTTTACAAAGAGCCAAGAAATAAAAAGAATTTAACAGTTCATGTTTGCCTTATAGATGATTCAAAATCAAAATGAGACTTTAGAATTGACTTGTCAATGATTTACTGCAAAAAGTTTCCATCAACAATGCCAAAAACATAAAGATGTTCCAATAAACGAATAATGGACATGAAACATACATTGGAGAGCTTAAAAGGGCAGAATTTGGGCTTCCCACGACGTCCATATTTGAGCAAGTAAGTTCCTTTCTTTAACGCTGTAATGGCCTGCAAAGTTGAAGAAGGTTATGTTCATTCATTTTCAAGACTAAGATTTTTTTTTAAATGATTAAAAGATGAGAAGAAAAAGAAAGGAACCTGGTTGATATCCCTCTCGACAACACATTTCTCTGTAAATCAGCCATTCTAGGTTCAACCATTAGACCACCAATTCAACCTTGGAATTTTCCATCTTTGTTCCATGAACACACCACCACTTTCACAAAGCTGCCATCTATGTGATTTTTACAAACTAAAGGATTCTCCAGCTTCCCTTTTGCTTGCACGGCCGCTAAATTTGATGATTCCAGCTCTGTAAAACAGCTCATGCCACACGTTTGTTTCCAAAACCTTGCAACAAGCTCCTCATTTCTTCATCTGAAAGATAGCTTCAATCTTTCTTTTCATAGCTGTAGAAAAAGAAAAGTGGAGATTTTAGAAGAAAGCTAGGATCTTTGAGGATCTCAATGGCGTTTGTTTAACAAAATTTCAGTTCAAATATAGAATTTAAAAAGCCCAAAGATCGAAACTTCTTTTCTTTGTTTGTAGGAGTAATTGTTTCAGGGGCAGCTTTTATGTTTGTTTATGAAAAGTTTCGGTTTTTGAGTATAAGCAACTGAAACCGTACGTAATTGGGAAATTGTTTGTTTTTATCGTTTATCTGTTTTCTTTTTCTCAAGGATTTTTCATTAGTTGGCTGCATTTTGTTCGTTATGTTATCACACGCATTGAAATCTAATCATAAAATTTAATTCAACTTGCAAATACAAAATTAAATCAAATAAGTTCATTTAACTACTAACCGAACTAAAATCAAGTTGGTTTTAATAGAACTAAACAGAAACATAACAAAATACTACAGTCCAAACAATTTACCAAACATTTATCGTACTAGTAGAAGAAGATCCTCATATGATTTTAGTTTGCCAAAGTGATTGGCATTTCTTACAACAAAGGAACTTGATAAACTAAGAAAGTGCTCAATATCTATAATCATCATCAAAGATCATGTAATTGTTGTTGCGTCGTACCCTTTCTTCCTTCTCAGCCTGCAAATCAAGTATACATAATTCAACACTTGTTACCTCGAAAAGCAAACTATTATGAAATTAGTAAGTATATTTTAAGAGAAAATATTGATGCTAGGTAGTAGTGTTATTTACCCTGGTTATAAGCCTTTCAAATTCATGGGTGCCGTGCTCTTCAATGTACTTCTCGGCAACAGTTAGAATGTCATCCTGCTTGCTGAAAATACTCTTCGTACGAGGGACATACCACATTGTACTGGTGACGCGTTGAGGGTTCATGTAAAACGGCCTGATGAAGTGACGGTAAACGTAGGCTGCGCCATTGAATTGAGGCATCACCAACCAGCATGTAAAAATCAGCTTCGCATATGGCCAAATCGGGAACCTGTCTCTGCTGCTTCAGTTTCTTCCTACGCAATAAGTAAAGTAACATATGGAAATACTCAAAAACAGTAGCTTACCATTCAAGGAGTTTGGCAAATGTGAGTTCGAAAAGTGTGATCAGAGAGTAAAGGACCCAATACGTCAGCCATTGCTGGTCATCGCTGTTGGACCTCGTCTCTATAGCCCTAATCGATGCATACCTGCCACACACAAAAATGGCAATCTTGTAAGTGATGACAATGTTAAGGTTGCACTTGGTTCAAAGAAGGGAAACTCCTACTGACAGAGGGTAAACAAGAGTGACCAAAGGCCTGTAACAAAACAAAAACCCAGTTAGACTTAGAAAAGAAGACAGGGTAGCAAAGGAAGCAAAAGGGTTTGAAAAAAAAAAAAGAGACATACAAAGCAAGAACATCAAAGTTCTTAGCAACAACTTGAAGAAAGTTCTGATTACCCATCACTCGCTCACTCCTTTTGCAGATTGCTTTTGTGTTTTGCTTTCAAGTGGTAAAAAGCAGAGGGAGAGAAAGAGCGGAAGGTTAATGTGAAAGGTTTGAAAGTGAAGAGAGAAATTGTGGGGTAAAGGTCGAATTGGAACACAGATTTTTCTCCCTGGAGAATCTTATGCTGCACGGGAAAAGAGGCACCGAATTTCTTTGCATATTATCAGGTGTGAGCGATTGTGTATATGAACCCTCGCATCAAATAACCAACCAAAGCTTGCTACATTAATATGTTATAATTATTTACTTAAATATAATCCGACTGCATAAGAAATAACAAAAAATAAGTATCTAAAGTATATTTCTTTTGAATTTTAGGTCTTTAAAGTATTTTTTTATAAAAATAAGTATTTAAATTTTTAAAAATTACAATTTTAGGTGTCTGACCATTAATGTGTGTAAAAAAAACTAACCAATCAATGCTTGACACGTGTCACTAATTTGATTTTTTAGAAAAACGCCTAAAAATTTTATTTTTTATAAATTTCCAAAATTTTGTAATTTTTACAAAGCAGTCCTCAAATCCTTAAAATCTCCCAATCTCCCAAATTGTCGTCGCTTCCACTATTTTTGCCGCCACTAAGCTTACCTCTTTGGTCACCGAACTTAGCCGGTCGTTTTTCCTATCACGGAGTTGTCAAAAATGACAAACGGCGTGACAGCCGAACGTTAATTTCGCATTCGACATTTGCCTGTCACGCCGTTCATCGTTTCCGACGAGGCCGTAATGAAAAAAACGACCGTCTAAATTCGACGATAAAAGGGGTAAGCTTAGTTAGGGGCAGCGATCAGCGGCGGAAGCAGGGAGAATTTGGAGTTTGAGTTTGAGAGATTTTAGGGATTTAAAGATTGTTTTGTAAAAATTGTAAAGTTTTAGAAATTTATAAAAAAAATAAAAAAACTTGTTTTAAGTGTTTAATTTTGAAAAAAAAAAACATGTCACGTGTCAATAATTAATTGATTAATATTTTTTTAATACCATTTAACGGTCAAACACCTAAAATTATAACGGTTAAAACTTTGGACACCTATTTTTATAAAAAAATATTTTAAGTATCTAAAGTTAAAAAAATACTTTAAGCACTTATTTTTTATTTAAGCCTAATAAGAATATTGTTTTATTCTATCAAAATTTTTAATGGTTTGACCGAGAAGCCATTTTATTGGATGACGGGATGTCCCTAAAATCATGTAATGCAGTGCACTAAGTAAGCAAGGCATAGGTTACGGCCTGGGTTTGGTTGGGCTTCGAAAAATGTATTGTTTTGACATTGGACCATGAATCCATGCATAAATTTTGGGTTTATGTTTCAACTTTTTAGTAACGTCGAATTTTAATCTCACACGTCTATTTTTTTCATTCAATAGTTATAAATTAGTGTAAAACTAATTGAATTTTACATTGAGTGTAAGTAGATATTATTCCTATATATAATAGACCCTCTTAGTGGTCTCACTTTCAATAAAAAAAAGAATATTGTTATTCTTAGACGATTCGACTTCGAACAATTTATTTGCAAAGTGTGTATGCACATTTTAAAACGACTAAGAAAAATAAACATATGCTACTATGAAATCATACCAAAGTTCAAATATAATATTTGGACATCATTAATCTATGATCTTAACCATGCAACCAATAAAGATTAGTCTGAGTCATGAATATTACAAAAAAAAATATTGCTAAAATCATTATTCATGAGAGATGATCTTAATGTGAACTTTTAATCAGATCTTAACAAAAAATATCAAAAATCAACACTAGTTAGCCTAACGTGATAAAATATTAGGTCTTTTTGACAATTTTTAAAATTTTAATTTTAATGTTGTGAATAAAACAAATTAGATTGGAGACTTGCTGTCAATGACGGAGCCACATGGTTCAAAGGGTTATCAATTGAATATTGACATCTCTTTAAAAAAATATTATGCAATAATTATTAAAATTTATTACTGTAATCTAAATTTTTTGATTTAGTCCTTACTTGCTTTTGTTACGAGTATATACAATATCGAATCTAAATTAATCGTACGATAAATGAATATTGAATAAATGTAAAAAAATAATGATTAATGAGATATTTTAACAATATACGCATACCAACTTACTTTCTTTTTAGAACATATTACTTTTATTTGAATGCACCAAAAACAATGCATTAAATAGGTGCTTGTAGATAGCAATTAATAAAACCATGTGTGTTTTTACTTTCACTGTCCTAACACTTTGAAACATTTATGGCACCTGATGACATAATTACAAAACAATTAATAAAAGTGGGTTTAGAGTTTAAAGTTAGGGTTTGAAAAATTAAGAGTATAATATATTTTTTTAAGTTGTAGAGTTTAAGATTTAAAATATGAAAATTAGGGTTAGAATTTAAAATTTAATTTTTAATATTTTTTAATATGGGGCATAAAAAAAGGTATAGTTAATGGCAGAAAATTTTTGTTCCAAACAAAGAGCTGTGTGGTTATGAATCATGACCATCTTTCGAGCGAGTCCAGACAATTGGTTTTTTAGTATTTACTCAAATTTGTAGGGTTTGTTTCACAGGTAGCATGAAAAAAATATATCATAGATGGATCCAAATTATTTCATTCAATTATTGAGTTATGTAATATGAATAGGACGCCTATATAAATAGAGATGGAACTGAATTATGATCAAATATTGAAAATGTTACTGATCTATTATCTAAATCTAAATATTAGAGTGATAAATAGGGATGACAGACGAGTACAATTTTGCAGATTTCGCACTGCACCCGCTCTAGTTGGGACGTGGATGGGTATGAGTTTAGTAGGTAGTAGGTGGGTGTGGATGTGGATGTAAAAAGTCATACCCATCGTGGGTAGTGGGTATGTGATGGATTTGAGATCTTATATGCACCACATCCGTCAGTTCCGCACACTAATTACCCACCATATAAATTTAAGAATAAGTTCACAACCTATTCTGAAAACCCTAAAAGTTTAAAGGATGTGCCTTATAATTTAACCAAATCTTAGGGTATAAAACATTATTCACAATTGTCTACCCACCATATATACAGGCGCAAATGTGCTTTAGTTAAGTTAGCTATAGTTACTTGATCAATCAATAAATATGCGCAGTTTTACTTTTTTTACGCAAGCTTATGGTTTGTTTTTACATAATTCGATATTAATAGTTGTTTATCAAATGGGTACCGGTGGGTACGGGCAGGTACAAGTTGGGTGGTGGGCAACTAGTTAAGCAGTGGATGTGGGGGTGGATTTGAGAATGTACCTGCTTGGGCGGGTGTGGATTTGAAAAATTATATCTGCCGTGGGTGGTGGGTAGATGGTAAATTTAAATTTTTTAAGTGAGCATGGGTATGGGGAGGTGTGTCCCTAGTAATAAAGCTCTTATTCGACTATTGTACCAATAAATTTGGGGTCACATTCTCTCATTGTATGAATGACTCTGTCTCTTTGTATATAAAAACTCAAGTATCATTGTATTTGAACCAAAGTCGTATTAGTATGGAGTTGTTAGTTGATATCTAATTCCGAATTCGAATCATCCGAGTCACAAACACAGTTGCGGGGTTGCATTGAATGAGTGAGGAACTTGTGAGTGGCGTAGAATGCATGCTGGATGAAAAACGTACGGTCCACTCAACAAGACGTATAATAAAAGCAGATGGATATTATGAAGCTGGGTTGTTTCAGTTGGCAAGCAAAGCAAATTAGATGGCATCTCAGTTTGAAAAGTCATTCAGGCATTCAAATCTACCTCTTCACTCTATTTTCATTACCACTCAGTTTAGACTTTAGCTACGTCATCGCTTCTCTTTTTTACTAAGACCGTATATTGTATTAAATTATTATTTTCACATATTTTACTAAATAATCTATGTTTTAACCTATTCTTTATACATTTTTTACCGTGGCATGCATAATAAAATAAACATCTTCTTAGACAGTAGGAACTACGAAGTAGGTACTCGACCAGTGGCGGATTTAAAATATTTTTTGAGGGTGAGCACAAGTCAAAATATTCTTAAGGGTGAGCACAACTTATAAAAATATCAAAATTTTAGGGTGGACACAAATCATAAAATTTAAAGACTAATTTATAAAAATTAATAACATTGAAACTAAATATATGAACTTTAAAAAGTTGAGGGTAGACACAGGCCCATCAAACATATATGTGGCTCTGCTACTACTTTAAACTCATTATTTTAAAGTGGGGACACCAAAAAAATGACAGAACCGGCTATTATAAAGGGTGAAATGTGGGATTAAGGGTACCAAAAGATTGCAAGTGCCGAGTAGAATGAAAGAGGAAGGGTGGATTTTATAGGCAACATTCCGACAAGTTTTGGTTGAATAATTAAAACACAAAGGGAGGGTAAAGCATCATCATCACCACCGGCACAAGATGGCAAGGCACGTGATATCTTCCCCCAACTCCATTTCAATCACAGCTGCTGCCTTTGGGACCATATGGGATCCATTCTACCATCACTTCAATCATCGCTTAATACTTTTAATCTATTTGTCTTTTCTCTTCTTTTGTTTGAATTTAGATTTTAAACATCTATTTGTATGCAACTTTGAAATTCTGTTCTTGATTTAAATATATTCTGATTATTATCTAATTGTACATTATAATGATTAATTTTGACATAGTTATTTAAATGTGTATCGTATAGACTTATAACTACAAAAATCATTGAATTCTTGAGCTAGAAATGAAACCACCAAATGTTTATCAAAACATGAAAGTCTCTTAATACGTAGAACAGTGGGACAAAGATGTTGAGCCCGAAATTTGAGATTGAACAAAATGAAAAGCATATTTAAAATATGGGTAAAGTTAGTCATCTTATTTTTAATAGGATCATATGTTGAAATTCACTAATTGATCGAATGATTAAGAATGCTCGTGTTGTCTCATTTTGTATGACTTTAAATCATGACAGTTCCCTTGGGAATGTAAACATCTCTTAATAAAAAAAAAACTATATGCATGTGATGGTCCATGCAACTACCATATACTATGTACTCAAATTTACTATCATTTCTTTGACCATGCAACTACCATATACTATAAAATAGTACATGCCTGTGGTGGTCCAAATCCCATTATTATTATTATTTGCAGAGTTAATGATAAAATTGCTTAGTTCCAAATTACTTCTTTATGTATAAAGAGAGAGAGAGGATAGCTTAACCCGAATTATTCCAAATTTAAAGTTTTTTTAATTGGATTTTATTAAAAAAGTGATTATGTTGTAGGGAATTGTAGTAATAACGTTTCAGACACAAAAATAATTTTTTGGGGGTTCAGGCGTAACGTGGTTATGTTGTTGGGTTTATAATAACAGTAGTTTGTTAGGACAACCTCGACATCATTGGTTTCGTATCAAGAATCGTTGCCCTGTAAGAAAAATAAAACTTGTATTTATTTTTCACAACGAAGCAAATAAAAGTGAAAAGTCCAAGACAAGAAGCCATGGGTGAAATGACAGTGTAGCACTGTGTTTTTGGGCTTAACGAAGGGTCATACTCATAATGATGATGATCAGAATACAAAACTGTCATTAGAGGCGAGATGAAAGATTAGAGATTGCTGGGGGGAAATGGATTATTGTGATAGAGTTAGGTATGTTGGTTGTTGAAATAGATTTCGAAACTTGCTATGGCTTTTGTTCCCCTTTAAGTTACACTTTGGCCTCTTACCCACATGCCATGCTTACATCTTCTTCTCTCTCTCATGCTTCATGGATGGTGGGTGCAAGGCTGTTTCTCATATTATACATGTTATATTATCTGAATAAAAAACGAATTACAAATGTTAAAATTCGAACTTCATACATATTACAGTTTTAGTTTTTAAGAATTTCTATACGACTAGATTGATTAAGCATAGAATTGTAGTTGATATACTGATAATGTATAATTTTATATATTAAAAGCACAATAGGAAAAAAATGGGTCATATTCTTTCACCTTCTTGAACAACATATTCATCATGGACAAGTCACTTGGTCCTAAGATGTTATGAAAATGGTTCTCCTACTCCTACACAAAACTTTAAAATAAAATGAATAAGAAAGCCCTTTATGGCAAAATGGGGGAAAAAGGCAAATTTTGGGAATATGAGCTTTCTAAACAATACTTGTAAGGACCACACATATCTACACATGCATATGTATATGTATATAAATAATACTGCAGACTGTATGGCTCGCATGTTCAAAGATGGAGACCTGAAAAGTGTTGGGTATTGACTCAGAAATCTACTCAAAGATTTTTCCATCACCATTGCTTTCATTCATCCTCAATATT
Source organism: Hibiscus mutabilis (assembly GCA_019671005.1). Taxonomy (NCBI): domain Eukaryota; kingdom Viridiplantae; phylum Streptophyta; class Magnoliopsida; order Malvales; family Malvaceae; genus Hibiscus; species Hibiscus mutabilis. The sequence goes on from CM033719.1 coordinate 3,490,911, forward strand.
CTTTAAAACTAAGGAATTTTATACCATGCACGGTTGGAATTTTAACTTGAGAAAGAAGCCATTTCTTTTCACATGCAACATAGTAGATTTTGGAGTGACAAATTTTATAAACCCTTTTCTCTTTAGAATATGAAGATCAAAGGACTGAATGGAACCACTTGATTATATTATGTATACTAATAATATATATGAATTGCTTTTCATTTCTTTAATTTTAACAATGGAAAGAGAGAGTGTTTTGAGTTAAGGTGATGGGGCCCTGAGGCTCAGGCCACCACTGTCTTTATAGATTGAATGATAAAAGAGCACCGCACGAGGAGTCTGAATCAAGGGACTGTCCAACCACAATAAAAGGATATCTTCATAATGAAAACAAAATACATACATAAATACATATATTGGTAGATATTGTATGATGAATTTAGAGAGAGAGAGAACATAAAATTACAAACAGATCCTCAAAGAAACAAGATATTTCCCAATCCCAAAAAGAAAAGAAGGAAAAGTCATTGCTTTTCTTTCAGATCCCACCCTTATAATTATCACTCATTGTATTTGTTGCTTAAAGCTTGCCCTCTTCCCTTATCCTCTCTGTCTCTGTCTCTCTCTTCGGTCTTTGCAGAGATAAGAAAAGCAACTGAGCTGCGATCTTCTCCCATCTAAAGGGAATTCCAAGCTACACATCATATTTGAAAGAACAAAAATTGACCCACCAGGCCACCAAAGTGACTGAATCGAGGGTCACCTACAGATCATGTACTAGGAGAGCCAAAACACAAATATAATCACACTTTCACACATGATCATGGGTGAAAATGGGATCCGCAGGCCCAACTTCCCTCTTCAGCTCCTAGAAAAGAAGGAACAGCAACAAGAACAACCTAGTTCCGACGCCGGTGATGCCGAGACGAGCTCCAAAACGACCTCGGAACCGCCCAAGAAACCTCCCCCTAAGAGGACTTCAACAAAAGACAGGCACACCAAGGTGGAAGGCCGTGGCCGCCGCATCCGTATGCCCGCGACGTGTGCTGCTAGGGTTTTCCAGTTAACGAGAGAGCTCGGTCATAAATCGGATGGCGAAACCATTGAATGGTTGCTTCAGCAAGCTGAGCCTGCGGTGATTGCTGCTACAGGGACAGGTACTATCCCTGCTAATTTTACGTCCCTTAATATTTCACTGAGAAGTTCAGGCTCTAGCATGTCGGCTTCCCACTTGAGGAATACTTATTTCAATCCAAATTTTACTACACAACAATTGAGGATGAGAAGCGAATGGGATCAAAGGAATGTCCTTGACGACTCATCTCAACAACAAAGGAGAGTTTTATTTTCGGGTGTTGCTTTATCGTCCGAAGATTCACTAAACTTTCCCGGTAGTAGTAGCAGTAGTTTGAACGCTTTCTTGCAAGCTAAGAAAGAGATTCGGGACGCTAGCGTCGACGTTTCCGAGACAGCAGATACTAGTATAGCAAAAAGGAGGAGGCCGGAGCAGCAAGAATTGCCACAAAATCAGATGGGGAGTTACCTGATACAATCTAACGCTGGTTCGATTCCACCAAGTCATAATCCGATTCCGACAACATTTTGGATGGTGACTAACCCCGGAAACCAAGTCATCGGCGGGAGTGGCGCCGGGGATCCCATGTGGACATTTCCTTCAGGTACTACTACTAATATGTATAGGGGTACTATGTCTAGCGGGGTGCATTTCATGAATTTCCCTACTCCGATGGCTCTCCTACCTGCCCAACAATTTGGTTCAGGAATTGGTGCTGGAGGTGGTTCAGTTACCGACACTCATTTAGGCATGCTCGCGTCACTTAATGCTTATAGAACGATTCTGGGTACCAACGTTCCCGAGTCTCCGGCCAGCGGATCACATCAACACCACGGCGGAGAAAATAGGCATGATTCAACTAGCTAGTGTTCGGCCATGGCATTAGAGCAAATTACAAAGCGTATGACTTGACCATGCTTTATTCTTTACATATATGTGCAATTTGCAACACAGGCTCAAGTTTGAATGCTATGAAACGGAGTGTGGTATTCAATTATGGTGTGAGTATGAAGTAGATAGGGTTTGATCTGAGAAAATTAATATTATATTATAGCAGTAAGCATCTTTGGGGCGTGACTAAACAGTTTCATCATTGCATATGAATGTTAATAATTAAACATCTTCAACATCACCTAACAAGGGAAAAGGAGACTAGATTTCATTAGGTTAGGTTTAACAAACTTATCATAATTAATACTTCACTAAAATGGTGGGGCTTTCAGTGCATTCATCAGTTCACTATTGAACTGCTTTGAGCTGGTTTGCATAAAGTAATAGAGAGAAGAAGGGCAGACGTGATGAGAGATTTTTTGAGGGAAATCTCAGGTGGAGTGGTGAGCCCCTTTTGGTTACTAAAAGCAGTAAGCAATGAGTAAGTAACCACAGGATCATTCCTATTTCCTCCTCTTCTTCGTAATAGGAAGTAATTTGGAATGGGTGGTGATAATACACAGACTCGTTGTTTGGTTTATTATTAATGTCGCGGTCACTCACAGTCACCATGTAGGAGTATATGTTTTGTTGAAACCAAACCCAACTCTTTACCAATAGAATCAGTTAAGACCGTGTATTTATATTCATGTTTGAACCCTTCATCATGCTGCCATTTAACTGCAACGTGCAACCCTTCATAATAGGAAAAAACCAACAAGTGGGGGATTTCTTCTTCTTTTTCTTGTTAGCATTGGTGCAAGCTATTAGAATGGTGATTTCGTGTAGGTTTTCTATATTTGGAAACCTTTTTTGGGGGGGGAAGCAAATCTATGAAGATTCCCATTCTCAAAATGATCGCCTCTTATATTTCTCAAACCATATATAACTAAGTAGGGTTTCTTTTGGGGGGTGGGGATCGGCTCTAGATTTGTGACTTGCAGCACGGCCTGATAATTACTGCTTACGACATGAGTAAATAGTCAAATACTAATAAACATTTTGGTCCTTGTTTATTTTATTATATATCTATATAGATCCCTGTCAGATTGTTTTATTTTGCAGAATCGATTAAATAATTAAGGACCTAGCTGCATATAGGTCAGTGTAAGGCAGTTATGATGATTCAATTAAGTCGTGGGTACAGTTGGGTAAGCCTGTGTCTACTTTCAATTTTTTAAAGATTATATATTTGGTTTTATTTTTTTTAATTTTTATGAATTAATTCTTAAATTTTATAATTTGTATCTATATGAAATTTTAAAATTTTTATAATTTGTGTCCACCCTTAAGAATATTTTGACTTGTTTTTACTCTAAAAAAATATTATGAATCCACCACTAGTTTAAAGTTAGGATTTATGGTTAGAGTTTGAGAAATTAAGGGTATAGTGTATTTTTAATAGTGTAAGATTTAGGGTTTATGATATAAAATTTAAGTTTAAAATTTAAAATTTAATTTATTAATATCTTTTAGTGTGTGACATAAAAAGAAATATGCTTAAGGGTTGAGAATTTTTGTTCATAATTGCCTAATTACGTTATGCTTGTAATATAAGATGATACTTTTTGTTCAATTATTCAAAAAATTTAAAAAATTAGGGTAAATTATATCAATAGTCATCGAACTATGGTTTCTTTCCTATTTTGGTTATCGAACTATTTTTTTGTAAAAACATCACTAACGTTATGTTTCCTTCTTATTTTGGTCACCGAAATATTTTTTTGGCAAAGACATCAGTAACGTTATGTTTCCTTCTTATTTTGGTCACCGACTGTTAAAAACTTAACGATTTTGCTGACGTGAAATTTTATTTTATTTCTTAATTTTTCATGTCATTTATTCTCTCTCCTCGTAAGCAATATATGCTATTTTATAATATTTTTATTCAAACTAACAGGATGATGACGTGTGTCACTGCCTATTAGTGGAATAAAATGAATAAAAAATCAAGCTCATTATGCAGCCAGAGAGATTCGACTAATAGGCAATTACACGTGTCACCATCTCTTTGGTAGCATAAGGGGCTTGATTTTTCATTCCTTTTATCTACTAATAGGCAGTTATACGTGTCACCATCCTGTTAGTTTAAATAAAAATATTATAAAATAACATATATTGCTTACGAGGAGAGAGAATAAATGACATGAAAAAAAATCTATGTCAACAAAACTGTTAAGTTTTTAACAGTCGATGACCAAAATAGAAAAGAAACATAACATTAGTGATGTTTTTGCCAAAAAAATAGTTCAATGACCAAAATAAAAAAAGAAATCATAGTTTGGTGACTACCGATGTAATTTACCCAAAAAATTATCAAGACCATCAACAAAAAAATAGATGAAGTCAAGATTAGATAACTAAAGGATAAAATTTTGAATATCTATAAATTAAAATTAAAGTTCTAAATAAGAAAAGAAATGACAGCTGGCATGCACAAAAATAAATGCTTGATTGACAGAGGAGAGATAGAATGTGAAATGAAGAAAAGCCAATGGAAAAGGAAAAGAAGAAGAAAATCCAGCATCACTTTCCGCATCCATTGGCCAAGAATTAATATGAGCGGCTCAGTCTCCCTCTCCTTATTTTTCTTCCCCTACCTTTTTACTTTTCCCACTTAGTTTCTTCCTTTTCTTATTATTATGTGATTTAATGTTTTGTTTTTCTTTGTGTTTAACAATAAGACCGTTGAATTAAGTATTAATTTTAAGTTTGATGGAAATTAATGTTTGACGAAAGTAAAAAATTTTAATACACAGTATGTGTAAATTTTAGTTTACACAGATTTTTTAGTTTTAAGGGTTAGGGGTTTAGTTTAAGGTTTAGAGTTCAGGAGTTTGGGTATAGGGTTTATAATTTAAAATTAATATTTAGAATTTGAAGTTTAGAGTTTAAGAGTTTGGGTATATGGTTTAGAATTTAAAGTTTAGTGTTTGGAGTTTAGTTTTTTAAAGTTTAAGTTTAATTTTAATTTATAATATAAATAAATAGATTTATGTAAAATTTATTTTGCACATATGTGTATTAAATTTAAACGTTGATGAAACGCCTGATATATTGACTAGAAATTTTGCAGCAATTGCGAAGTTAACCAAAATAAATAATTATAGAGAAAGGTTCCATTTTTGAGTAATCAAATGCAAATAGCAAGTGTTATGTTAGACCAAATCTATATTCCATAGAAGAAAAATATTTGTATTTGAAAAACTTTGATCTACAAAACCCATCTTAGGGCCTAGTTGCTGCTGCTGTCGGCCAGCTGACAAAATGACATGTACAACATTTTAAATTATTATGCTTATCCAAATATATATAAAAAATGCTAAATAAGAAAATAAAAGGTCAAATTATCATTTCTATCCCTTTTCTACATTTAAACTTGGGATTAGTCATTTTCATGGACTGAATTGTGACTCGATTCATTAAAATCTAGGCCAGTGAATATATTTATAAATCCTAAAGAACGGAAATGAATTTAAATTTATTATTTGAATAAATAAATCTAGATAATAGATATATGAATTGATATACATTGTAAAAATAAAATTGGATAATATATAAGATTATATTTTAATGCACAAGCTCTGTAAAAAATACTATTTAACAACTATTTTATAAAATTTAAAACCCAAATCACAAACTCTAGTACTCTAAAACCTAAATCTTAAACCTTAAATCCTAAACTGTAACATTAAACATTGAATTTTACATCCTACACATTAAACCCCTAAACCCTAAAATTAAAATATGAATCAAAGTATTTTCTTAATATATATATATATATCTAAATAAATTATCCACGTTTATTTTAAACTTGCTCCATATAATATTAATGAGGATGTTTAAATCTAAGAGAGAAAAGTATATGAATTCCAACTATTAGAATTTTCTTTTTTGTGTGTTATTATATGAATAGAGGGGAGGACCCACATTCCAGCTCACATAATGAAATGTCCTTCTCCAGTCCCTCTGGCGAAGCTGGTGGGTCATGGGTGGGATGACAGTGCCATATCACTTTCTTAAACTCAAATGCTGACGTCATCCGCTTCCAGATCTTACCACGTGGCACCACCGCCAACCCCTCCAAAATCGGAGGGCTGATGTCAACAAAAACATAAAGTAGAAATCACTAAGAATCTAAGCTGCACAGTTGCCACCTAACAAGTCCTTTCCCCTATCAAAGGCAAATATTTAAATTCCTTGATCTACATTTTCATGTGAATTGCCATCCAACAACAAAATTTATACATTAACTAGAGGTGCTTTTGATCTACTTTGCCTAACCAACTATTATCAAATTAATTAATATCTACCATAAACTTCATACGATATCATTTAAAAACAATCGCTTGTTATTTCATGTGGTTCAATCAACCTCGTATAAGTTAATCATATCACATAATTACATAGACATATTAATAATACATCAACGGATGGCCTACTTAACCTATAAATTTCAAACTAGCTAGGTGATTTTCAATTGATTTAGGGAATGGCCTCCAAAATTTTCCCTACTTCACCTGCATACATCAAGGTACCATTGTTTTGTTTTGTTTGAAGGACCTTATTCGGGTAAATTCCAAATAGTACAAGTTATAGATTCAAAATTGAAATAAAGGCCATCCATAGTTACCTTTAATGAAAAGACTAGAGAAAGGTGAAGTATAGATCTATAACTAGTTAGGGAAATTATGCGTCATAAATACACTGTTAATAATGAGTTGGAATTTTTCAGAAAGGGTTAGGGTAAAAGCGTTGTTTTCATAGAGGACAAATTTTGTGAACGTGGCCAATGCATGATAATGAAAACAAACACTCAAGCAGTATACTTAGCCCGAAGGAAAATGAAGGATTTGATGTGACGAGTCATTTCAAAAACACTACTATTATCTCTTTCTATAAATGAAAATATAAGATAGATGAAGACATCCAAATATGCTTTTTTAGCATATGAAAATTCATTAAACTAAAAACCAAATAGGAAAAGGCAACCGAGGCACAATAAAAGGTCAGAGTCTGATGAAACACAAAATGGATCTCCAACCAACCAAAATCAAAGGAGTAAGGCACCTGTTTCCTAAAACAAACCCAGCACATCCATGATGGCTCAAAAACAACAAATCTTCAAAGGAGAAACAAATAAACAACAAAACCATTGTTTCATAAACTTTCGTTTCAACCAAATCACCATTCCCAACGTCTATTCGAATAATAAATACCAGAACGAGTAAATAAATCATCCTCAGACAAAAAGATACCAAACTTGCATGTCATTAAACAAAGCCTCATCAGCCATCTTAGTCTGTTAAAGAATTAAAAGCAATTATTCTTAAATTATATACAAGAAGTATACTGTTAACTTGCGAAAATGAATCACTTTAATTCCATTAAGAGAAAATTCAATTAATTTTGTTTTAATAGAGAAGTTTTTATCAAACATTATATACTAAATTAAATAGAAATGATCATAAAAAATTCTCTACTCAAGTCTCAAACGATACCGAAATGGGAGAAGTACTATATATATCAGTTTATCAGTTTCATTTATTTTAGGGCATACTGTTCAAATCTGTATCTTCACGCATATTATATATATATATATATATATATATATCAATTGTAATTGAAAATAATCTTACCATTTTCAAACCCCAATCGGCTAACCTCGCGCAACTTACTGTCCGACGCGAAATGAATCGGCCAATACCTATTTTTTAATCGGACGTTTTGTGAATTCAGGAATGCGTACAATATGGTTTTGCACAAATTTGGTGAGAAGCTTTACTCTGGACTTGTTACAACTATGACCGCACACCTCAAAGAAATATCAAAATCTATAGAAGTTGCTCAAGGTGCTTTGTTTCTCGAAGAGTGAACAGGAAATGGAATGACCACAACAAGGCACTGCAAATGATTCGAGACACATTGATGTACATGGACCGGACTTATATTCCAAATACCCGTAAAACACCTGTTAACGAGCTGGGGCTTAACTTGTGGAGAGATAATATCATACATTCAGGCAAAATACAGTCGAGGCTTCTAAGCACTCTTCTTGAATTAGTGCACAGAGAGCGAACTGGTGAAGTTATAGACCGGGGTTGATGAGGAATATAATCAAGATGCTTATGGATTTGGGTTCTTCTGTTTACCAGGAGGAATTTGAGAAGCCATTTCTTGAGGTTTCCGCGGAGTTTTATAAGGTTGAATCTCAGAAATTAATGAGTGTTGTGATTGTGGGGACTATCTGAAAAAGGCAGAGATACGTCTAAATGAAGAAATCGAAAGAGCCGCCCACTATTTGGATGTCAAGAGTGAAGCCAAGATAACTAATGTGGTGGAGAAGGAGATGATTGCCAACCACATGACGAGACTAGTCCACATGGAGAACTCTGGCTTGGTAAATATGCTTCTTGATGACAAGTATGAAGACTTGGGTAAAATGTACAATTTATTTAAAAGAGTTCCTAACGGTCTCTCAATGATACGAGATGTGATGACTTCTCACCTCAGAGAAACTGGTTACCGATGTAGAAAGTTCGAAAGATCCTGTTGAATTTGTCCAGCGGCTCTTGGATGAAAGGAACAAATATGATAAAATCATTTGTCAAGCATTTAGCAATGTCAAGACATTCCAAAACGCCCTGAACTCCTCTTTTGAGTATTTCATTAACTTGAATTCTCGTTCTCCTGAGTTCATTTCCTTGTTTGTGGATGACAAGCTTTGCAAAGGATTTAAAGGAGTCAGTGAGGAGGATGTGGAGATAATTCTTGACAAAGTTATGATGCTGTTCCGCTACCTACAGGAGAAGGATGTGTTTGAGAAATACTACAAACAACACTTGGCTAAGCGGCTTTTGTCGGGCAAAACTGTATGTGATGATGCAGAGAGAAGTCTCATTGTCAAGCTTAAGACAGAATGTGGATATCAGTTTACTTCAAAATTAGAAGGCATGTTTACAGACATGAAAACCTCCCAGGACACAATGCAAGGTTTTCATGCCAGCCATCCTGAGCTAGCAGATGGCCCTACCCTAGTTGTTCAGGTTCTAACGACAGGGTTATGGCCCACTCAGCCTACTATTACTTGCAACCTGCCCACTGAAATGGCAACACTGTGTGAGAAGTTCCGGTCATATTATCTCGGAACCCATAGTGGTCGGAGGTTGTCCTGGCACACTAATATGGGGACTGCAGATATAAAAGCCACTTTTGGGAAGGGTCAAAAGCATGAGTTGAATGTTTCAACGTACCAAATGTGTGTATTGATGCTTTTCAACAATGCTGATATGCTTAGCTACAAGGAGATCGAACAAGCCACTGAGATCCCTGCTTCAGACTTGAAAAGGTGCTTGCAATCGATGGCCCGTGTGAAGGGAAAGAATGTTCTTAGGAAAGAACCTGAGTAAAGATATAGGTACCAATGATGCATTTTTCATCAACGATAAGTTCACAAGCAAATTCTACAAAGTGAAGATTGGAACTGTGGTTGCACAAAAGGAATCAGAACCCGAAAAGAGTGGAGGAGGACAGGAAGCCGCAGATTGAAGCTGCAATAGTTAGGATCATGAAATCGAGAAGGGTGCTGGATCATAACAATGTAATAGCTGAGGTTACGAAGCAGTTGCAATAGCGGTTCTTGGCCAATCCAACGGAGATCAAGAAACGAATTGAGTCTCTCATCGAGCGAGAATTCTTAGAAAGGGACGGCACCGATAGGAAATTGTATCGGTATCTAGCCTAAAGACGGGGCCTCAATAGATATTTTTGTTCCTTTTGGAAAACTAAGTGTTGACAAATGAAATTGTACCCAGCTGTTAAGTTAAAATTTGTTTTACATACAATGCGAGCTCCATTTGCTTGAAGTTTGAATGGATACAGGTTGGTTGATGCTTTTCCTAGTTTATTGCACTGCTTAACATCCCTAAGGACAGTTCCTGTATCTTTAGTTCAGCCAGCCTTTACTTGGATAGGAAATCCAACGGGGGCCGTCAAATCAAACTAAAACCAAGGGCACAACAAGTGCCTATCAACTATAGTTGTTACCGTACCGATTGGTATTTCCATCCTACACTAGTCAAGTTTGAGTAAAACCAAAACACTTTTTTTTTTTTTATATTTGCATTTATACGATATATGTTTTTATTAAGAAACTGTAAATTTCACTATTTATATATATATTGCAAGTCTAAAATACTTGAAATGGCACATCAAAATATATTGATACCAATAGTATAAATAATTAAGGGTCAAATTCATCTTAGATTATTTAATTACTAGTTACGGACACAATCAATTAAAATATTACAAATAAATCATTGAACCGTTAAATGTTAGACGAAATAGTGACACAATCTAATATAATTATAAGTCTAAAACTTGTGCATTCTATCAATTTGATCATAATTCGAGCTAATCTAATAATTTTAATCATTTAGATTTTAAAATTCTATCAATTTAATCAGTGTCCCCCCTAATTTTTTTTTGTTCTTTATCGTTGCTCGCCATCCCTCACACTCACCAAAAATGTTATGTTATTTTCGAGGAACACACCTTTTATGCAGAAGACGTTTTTTTACAGACGCATCTTTTATAAAATACTTTTTACAGGACGCATATTCCGTTCTTTCGTAATATACTTCTTACAAGATTCGCCTTTATATTTTATGGTCAAATTAAATATTATTTTCATAAATAATTTAGAGATATATTACTTCATTAAATAACCTAAATATGGTGTTATTTAGGGAGTAAAATACCCTTTTTCTACCTAATTAATGAATATCATAGAGAGTGTGACAAAAAAGGGAAAAAATCTAGGAGAAAGTGGTAAAATCCAAAAGAAAAAAAAGCACAATTAAAAATGTATATCTTGGCGCCAATGAATTCCCGGGTAAAACCCGGCGCGCTCAAAATTTTAAAAAACACCGCATGAGTTTAGCTTCTCCCGCCAACTCCGCCGCTTATCTTTCTTCGTGCATTTCTCATTTATTCATAAAAAGGTTAGCACAGGCTTAATTCTCCATTTTTCCATAGAATCATAAAAGAATTAAAGAAAATCCAGTAACGGTTTCGGGGCCAATATGGATCTGTCAGATATAGCGAGAAAGCTTGATCTATCACAACACAAGATGCTGGTCCGAAAAGCGGCGGAGCTTCGCCGCCTTTGCGATGTCCAGTTCGATTCCTCCATTATCGGTATCGTAAGCACTTCATCCCCTAATCATTTGTTACTTCAGCACCATTGAAGTCCAAATCTAAAGTGTTAATCTATCGTTTTCCCTCCTCCTTTCTTGTTCTGTTTGTAGGGAGAGGTTTGTAAGGCTGTAATATGCTTAGAAATTGCTGCTACAAGGTAAGACGCATCATCTTTATTTTTCAATGTATTCTAAAGTTTTGGATTATAGTTATTTTCTAATGCGCAATGTTATGATTTTTTTTGTTGAAAGAGTAATGTTATGAAATTTGTAGGTTTGGGGATGTTATATTTGATAGGAAAAAAGCTGTCAAACTAAGTGGAATGCCAGAAAAGGCTTACAATAGATCTTTCAATTCCTTGCAGAACGGTCTAAATATCAAGTGGGTTTCTCCTACTTTTCCATATTTTTTCTTTGCATTGTAGATCCAAGTTATTATTATACTCAGATCTCGACTAATTTGGGGAATTTTTGGTGTTTCAGAACGACGTTAGATAATTGGGTATTCAATTTGGATGTGTTAGGCTCATTCCTTTTGTGAAGAAGGGCTTATCTCTGTAAGATACTCTCCAATCTCAAGTATTCTTTGATTTTGTGTTTATTAAATTATGTCTCCTTACCATTATGTGTTTGAAATAATGACTGAATGGTTAAATCCCAAAATTAGATGATCTTTATTGTACTCATAATTGTTAGGATTACAAATCCATGGCATATTTCATTTGATCAGTTAGATGAAATTTTAGGTATTTCTTTTATGATTCTTTGAATTTTTTGAGTGACTTAACTGATCTTTATGTCAGCTATAAGGACTGGTTTACGGCATCATTACCTTCTTCCAGGCAGGCGAGTGCAGACTTAACCAGGCCAGTGTTCACTGCTGTGGCATTTTACTTGTGTGCTAAAAAACACAAGGTGATGTATATCTAATCATTCCATTAAATGCTTTTATTCCTTTATTTTATTTGTTTTTGACATAAATTCTCTACTTTCCAGCTGAAGATTGACAGGGTTAGGTTGATTGAGGTTTGTGGCACCTCTGAATCTGAGTTTTCTTGTGTAAGTAACATGGTTTTCCCCCTACATATAATCAATCAATTGTTAATTTGTAATTGTAAATGTTTAGTGCCCTGAGCATTTGTTTGGAACATTTGATACAGGTCTCTACCTCCATGAAAGATCTGTGTCATGATGTTTTCGGAATCTCGAATGAGAAAAAAGATCCCAAGGAAGTGAAAGGAAATCGAGGTAATTGTTCATTTTGACTTTAGTTGTTCATTTTTGACTTGCCATTGAATTGGCAACCATCTATGTATATGCTTTTGATGCTACTATTGAAGATACAATTTCAATATCATATGTTCTCAACACGTGAATTATTTTCTCTAAAACTTATTTTGATCTGTCTGCAGAACTGCTAGATGTGCTGCCTGAGAAAATAAAATTTGATGATGGTGGTCATTTATCCGATGATGGACCGGAGGTAATACTGCAGAATCCATAAAACTGAAACACTCAGCATTTTAGGGAAGTTTTACTAAAAACAAGTTTGTGAATTGTGATATTGTTCTTGAAAACAACATTCATTTATTGTACATTAAGTAGAATAGAGCTGACATGATCAGTCTCTTGCAGTTTCAAGTTGCAAGAGGCAAAAGAAAGCAGAGAAAGTTGGTTATGATGAGTGGAAATCAACTGTTGCATCATCTAACAAGAAGAGCACAAAAGGTAATGAAAGAATTCTCTACACACTGCAAAGTTGAACTCGACGAAAACCAGCATAACTGATCTTTTTATGCATCTGTGTGCTTTTTCTTAAGCGCCTTGCAAGCGGACTACTCTTAACTTTCTCAAGGAAGTTTCTGAGACGACGGAGTTAAAGGCTGTATAGGAGACGTGTATATTGGCCTTCTTTTTTAGTGTTTTTTGTTGTTTGAGCTGATCCTGGTGATGTTCATAATAGAAAGGGGAAATGGATATCTAGAAACGGGTTAAAGTGCCACAGCTAATGCAATTTTTGTATTTGACATTGAAAGATCTATATTTTCTAATTGTCTAATCACAAGCCTTATTAACAGATTATCATTAACAGATTATCATTAATAATCTGTTAATAATAGAATTGCATCTGAACAATTGATTTATTTAAACTTAAAACTAAAATTATTTGTAATCATAATTTCATAATAACGATGTAAACTCTAAATACACTCAAATAATAGAAACAATTCAAATAATAATAATAAAAAGTCGTTATAGATGACCAAATCCAGTTTGGGATATATTTTTGGTAGTTGAGATGCACATCATTGTCACTTGATCAAGGGTTTTACTCAGTTATTGCATGTTTATAATTTGGTTTTAATGTCAAGTACCTTTTACGGGATGAGTTTGGGGTGTGGGCCGGTTAAAAAAGGGTAAATTTTGAAACTTGTCTAAAAATTTAAAATATTAGATTTTTTAATAATATTTTAAGTTAAAAATCACAAAAAAAATGTTTTAAAATTTAAATTTTTAATAAAATTTTAGGTTGCTTGGATAAATTTTAAATTTTACATTAAAATGTCGTTTTTTAAACTCCCTTTTATCATGTGAATGGCTCTTTCCTAATCTGATGTTAAAATATTACCATGACAGATTTTATGTCACAAAAATAAACGGTTGAATTTATTTTTGTGACATAAAATCCAAGTATGGACAATAATTTTGGGGTATGACGCATGAGTTAAACAGCGAGGATTTTGGACAGAAACTATTAATAATGAATTCCGGCAATTATTTACTAACAACTCTGCTCCATTTCTCAATAAATTTATCTTATCTTCTGATTCATATCTTTTCTCACGGATTTGTGGACCCATTAGTAGTAGCACTCTTAATTTATAATTTACAAGGCAGGGCAGGTTCAACATTTTCCATCTCTAGATTTTGGGTGCTCTGAAATTGTGTTGTGAAGTGCAGTAACTAATAGCTATGGCTTTTGAGATAACAAAGGAAATGGTGGTGGGCAGTTTGATCCCCATCGTTGTGTACTGGGTTTATTCAGGGCTTTACACTGTTTTTGGACACTTTTTCAACAATTATAGGTTGCACCCCAAGGAAGATGAAAATAACAAGAACCTAGTTTCCAAAGGAACAGTCATCAAAGGTGTCCTTCGTCAACAATTCTTGACCACCATCATAATGAATCTATTGCATATGGTAATGATCATACCCACACTAATGTTGTCCAACTTGGGGAATTTGGGTTATTCATTCATTGGTGTTGGTAATGATTCGTGCAGGCAAGAGGAAACGTCCATGCCGGCACCGGAGCTTCTTCGGGGCAGTCGACTTCTCTTATTGTTATAACTCGGCAAATCGCTGTCGCGCTGATGGTTTTCGATACCTACCAATATTTCGTCCATAGATGCTTGCACCAAAACAAGTTTTTGTACAAACACGTGCACTCGAAGCATCATCTCCTGATTGTTAACTATGCATACGGTGCTTTCTATAGTCATCCGCTAGAAGGGTTTCTCTTAGACATCATCGGCGGTCCGTTAGCTGTTTACGTGTCGGGGATGTCACCTTTAACGTCTGCCGTTTTCACGTCTTTCTCCATCATGAAATCGGTGGACGACCATAGCGGATTCTGGATTCCCTGGAATCCCTTTCAGTTCTTGTTTACGAACAATGTTGCGTATCATGATGTGCATCATCAGCTCTACGGTGGCAAATACAACTTTGCTCAGCCGTTCTTTCCGTTTTGGGACAAAATTTTGGGGACATATATGGATTATAGGGTGAATAAAAGAGAGGGAGGAGGCTTCCAGTTGCGGCCTATTAAGGCGAGCAAGGATTAATCATTGCTTGCTTTGGGACTTGGAGGTATTTCTTGGTTGCAAGATTCATCCGGGAAGATGAATCTTGCCAAAGTTGTAAATTTACTTTGGGTCATTAAGTTACTAGTAAGAATGAATGTTGACTTTTTAAGGAGCAAATGTGAGTCTTGAGTCAACAGAGCTCCTGGTTTAGTGACAAACAGATGATGTTGCCTGTTGGGGCATTTTCCTTTGTTGTTCTAGCCAGATAGTTTGTTTTAGCAATGCCGGATACTATGACAATATTTTAACCACAAATTCAAATGATCCAAAACATGAAATGAATCAAATTTAAAACAAACCTAAATCAAACTGATTTTAAAATTTAAATTATGAGTAATTATTCCATATACATGTGAGAAAAACAAAAAGTTTTTATAAGCGCCTTAATGTTAGATTTTAGGGTTTAGAGGTTAGGGGATTAGATTTATTAGTTTAGAATTGATGTGTTGTAGTTGGAATTTAGGGTTGGTAGGTTAAAATTTAAATCCTTAATCATATTATCCTAAACTTTAAACCCTAAAACTAAAGTGTTCGTGGATAAATTTGGTGGGAGGTGAGAAGTTGTGGATGTCAAAAGTCATATCCGTAGGTGATGAATTTGAGACCTTCCTCGCACCATGTTAGTCCACCCCGCCCCTGCATTCGTGAACTCTACTATATATCATATAAAAAATTTACTCTTTTACTAAGATCTTGATTTGCTTTAAAATCGACGCTAATGGGTACGTTTTGAACCCAATTAATTTAGCTTTTCTGAAAATTTTTAAAAGTTTATTTTTTTTCGTTATATTTAATATTATTGGTTGTCTAGCAAACAAATTTGGCGAGTATAGGCGAAATAGTGGGAACCCAATTAGATAGCAGATACGGGAATATATTTAAAAATTAACTCGCGTGGGCATGTATGATTTTAAAAATTATATTCGTCCCAGATAATAGATAAGTGGTGGATATAAAAATTTTATGTGAATATAATTATGAGAAAGGGGATAGTCACATCCGTCCGCCCTAAACGTGTGGCAATATCGCGGGACCATTTTGTCGTTTTCATAAGGAGTGTGCATTATTCGATTTTAACCGAATTAACCGACTGAATCGAATTTTTCGGTTAATTGGTCGGTTAATTTTAGGTAAAATTGGTTAACGGTTAAGAGTTTTTTTAAACTTCGATTATCGGTTAATTCGGTTCGAAACCGTTAATTAACCGAATTAGCCGAATTTACTGAAATTTTTATATATTAAATATTATATATTACATATACTTATTTTTGGTCATTAAACTTTTAAAAATTATAAAATGATCATTAACTCTTTAGGTATATTATAAAATTGTCATTAAACTTTTATAAAATTAGCTTAAAATTAAAGTTGAGTGACTAAAAATACCATTTTAGCATAATTTAGTGACCAATTGTGTAATTTACCCATAAAACTGAACGAAATAACCGAATTTTTTCGTTTCGGTTAATTTTTTTTTGAAAAAAAACGACTCGATTAACGGTTAAAAGAAAAAAAAATTGACTAATGAATTTTGGATACTTTTGTTCAGTCAGTTAACTGAATTAACTGAATGCACGCCCCTAATTTTAATTTTTTTCGTTGTCACGACAAAGAGAGAAAATGCTTGTACGGGCATTTGGCCCATTTCTTTCATCAAAATTCTTTTTTAGAGTATTACAAGTTTCTGTTTTTCTAAAAAATGAAAAATTGATTAAATTCTGAATTTTTTACATTCAAATATATTTTTGTACTTTGAAATTTTTCTTGATTTCTATTTTTTGACTAACGTTAATTATTAATTATTAATTATTTTTCCTGATATTAAGTGGTATGCATCACGTTATAATATTTTCACGCGATCTTTTTAACAATTTTATCAATTTTTAAAATAAATTTTAGGCCAACCATAAACATCTTCCCCACATACGAACAATATTCGTTTGTTTAAATGACGTTTTCTTTCGAGTAGGCATGTTCATGAGTTTGGGTAGGGACAGAGCCATGATTTAAGGTTAGGGACAAAACATAAATGTTTAAAAGTGAGAGGGGCAAATTTATAAATAAATTAATTTTAATATTATATATATAAATAGAGGACAAAGGTAAAAAAAATTCTTTTGAGGTTGGGGGCAATTGCCACTCCTCACCCCTATATAGCTCTGCCCTGAGTTTGATCCAAATAATTTAAGAGTTATATTTTGATACACAAGTTGTGTAAAAAAATTACACAACTCTTTATCTTTAAACTATAAAATTTAAAACCTAAACCTCTAGCCCTAACACCTCAACCTTAAACCCTAACACTCTAAAACCTAAACCTTAAACTTTATATTCTAACCATAAACCTTAAATTATACACCCTAAAACCTAAAACCCTAAATCCTAAACTACAAACTAAATATCAAAACCCTAAAATTAATTTTTTTATGTAAACTTACACAAACTTATATATTAAAGTATTTTTCATAATTTAAATTTTACATTAAATTCTAAAACAAATCATTTTACCGAATTAAGCAAAGACGAGAAATTCTTCAAAATTAGACGGAAACTAAATTTGACATGTGAATACATCTATTTCCGAGTGGTCTTATCCCTATGTTTTCACTTTCAATGCAAATAGACACCTAACCAAACATCATTTACATTTCCCCAATAAACCCCAAAAAGTCTGGCATCATTATGTGACCACAAAATAAGTTTTTTTTAACGTAAACAACACCATCAATTACAAAATTATTTTCTGTTCTAGCCATCAAACTATTATTTTTGATAAAATCATCATTAATATTATTTTTTTGGTCATCCACGATAAAAATTTTACGGAAAAAATAATAATTTGGTGACCAAAACAAAAAAGTAACATTAGTGACTAAAATAGGAAAAAAAATATAATGTTAGTGATAGTTTTGTCAAAAATAATAGTTTGATGACCAAAATAGGAAAGAAGCAATAGATTGGTGACCAAAATAGGAAAAAATAACATTAATGACCACAATAGGAAAAAACATAACGCTAGTGATAATTTTGCCAAAAATAATAGTTTGATGACCAAAACAGGAAAGAAGCAATAGATTGGTGACCAAAATAGGAAAAAAGTAACAATAGTGACCAAAATAGGAAAATAACGTAATGTTAGTGACAATTTTGCCAAAAATAATAGTTTTGTGACCAAAAAGAAAAGAAGCAATAGGTTAGTGACTAAAATGAGAAAAAAGTAACATTGGTGACCAAAATAGAAAAAAAATGCAAAGTTAGTGACAATTTTGTCAAAAATAATAGTTTGATGAACAAAATAGGAAAGAAGCAATATATTGGTGACCACAACAGGAAAAAAAGTAACAATATTGACCAAAATAGGAAAAATGCAACGTTGATGTTTTTGTCAAAAATAATAATTTGCTGACCGAAAAAAAAAACAATAAATTGATGACCAAAACAGGAAAAAATAACATTAGTTATTAAAATAAGAAAAAAACTTAATTTTAGTGTCAATTTTATCAAAAGATAATAATGTGATGGTCAAAACAAAAAAACGAAAATAATCTAATGACCGATAGTGTTGTTTACCCTTTTTATCATAAAAATATGTTATTCCATAGTCGTATTCTTTGATCTGCTGCCTTTATGTTTAATATCTACCTTTGCCTTTCCAATTAATTTCTCGACCTCCTTATGCACATGGCTGGCAGTCTGCTGTTGTTTTCCTGCCGGTCCCCCGGATAAGAGGACACTGAAATTTTGGTTAATTTCTTCGTGTCATCTCAAGTCCAAACAACATTGTGTTTTGAAAGCTTTAATTTGCCAACTGTGTGTACAAAGTAACTATGATCGGCTCAGATATTTTTATCAATTGAGTGGGTCTATTATTAGGTCAAATTAAAATGATTTCATATTTTGAAATTTTTAGATCATTTCGATTCCAATCAATTTTAGGTTATGATCATTCAAGTTTTTCAAGAATATTTATAACAAGACCGAGTGATTTTAGGTTTGAATTGTTTCAGTCAAAATTAATTTTAAGTTTAGATCAATTCAAATTTAAGTCATTGACTTTTATGATCAAATTATATTATAATATGTTGGCTAAAGCGGTTTTTTTGCCCCCAAATTAGCAATGTCGCTCCTCACGCGAAAACACATTTAATTAGGTCTTCTAGTTCGCACATTATAACAAATTATTCCCTTGACCAACGTTGACCGCTACAGTGCTGACGTGACAGTTAACGGTGCTGACGTGGTAGTTAACTGTGTTGACATGGTAGTTAACTATGCTAATGTGGCAGCCCACGATGCTGATATGGCAGTGCATATGCGATGATGACATGGCCGAGGGGCTGAATTAATTTTTTAAACCAAATTCGAGGGAATAATTAAAATTTTTGCCGAGTTCAGGGGCATATTTCATTTTAATTGAAAATTTAATAACTTAATTTAATCAATTTAATTAGTTTTTAAATAAAATTAGTTAAATAATTTGATTTTTCAAGTTAAATTTTTACAAATGGAATATATAAAAAATCGATTAACAAATTGATGTAAATATCTTTTGGGTTCCTGATAATTTCAAAATAAGCAACGCGAGAACTCTCACAAAAAAATCAAAACATTATTCAATTTTAAAAAAAAATCCATAAACTTAATAAAAATAAATAAAATATTTAAAAAAAGTATTGAAAATAAAAACTAATATAAAAAATTAAAATGTATTAGAGGTTAAAAATGATAAAATATAAATATAAATATAAAAATTAAAATATGTTTATAAAGTATTAAAAATCGAACACTTTTATCGAAAAAGTCTTTGACTTCGTCAGTTTGAGTATTATCATTCGTTAAACAAATTTTCAGTGGAATCAACCTTGTATTAAAGTAACAATAAAACTCAAATTTTCTTTCGCTTTTCTACATCAAATTGATCCTCATTAATATTTGACGTAGAAAAACGAAGAAAAAATTTTGTTTTTTTTCTACTTTAATACAAGGATTATTCAATTGAAAATATGCTCAAAGAATATTAGTAGGCTTAGCATAGCCAGAAACAGTCGAAAACTTTTTTGATGGTTTATAAATATTTTAAAATTTTGAGATTTTATATTTATAAATTTTCAAAATTTTAATTTTATGTTTTTACTTAATTTTTTAAATTCATTATAGTATTTTTTAATTTTTAATATTTTATGAGTATTTAAGTATTTTTTTAAATTTAGTAATTTATTATTTTTAAGTTAAAGATTAATTAAGTTAGTGAACTTTTAATTAAAATGAAATATTCCCCTGAACTCGGCAAAAAAATTTAATTATTTCCTCGAATTCGGTTTAAAAAATCAATTCAGCCCCTCTGACACATCATCATCACACATGTACTGCCACGTCAGCACTGTAAAGGTCAATGTTGGTCAAGGGGCTAATATGCTGTAATGTGCGAATTGAAGGACCTAATTGAATGTGTTTTCACGCGAAGGACAATATTGTTAATTTGGGTTGAACTCAGACAAAAAAAAAACCCCTTTAAGTTTGAGTATAACTTAATCAAATTAAATTTTTAGATTTGAATCAAAATTAACATTTTGATTTTTGGTTAATTCGCTTTGGTTGGCACAGTAGTCTATTAGGGAAGTGGACGTCAAATGTGGGAAATGTTGGCTGATATGTCGAGGACCAATTTATTTACGACTCTGTTGCCGAATTCTTTTGCATGGATAGATGCGATAATGTGGTAAAGTGATTCTGAACATGTATAATAATGTTTTAAAAAAAAGTGATATTAAAATGAGATAAGTTAAATGATTATAAGTTAAAACATATCGGCAAAATAAAATATTATTGTACTTCATAGATTTTGAATTCATAGTTTTATTCAAAAATTAACTTATTATACACATAAATCAATAAACATTTAAAATTTTTAACTTGAGGATTTTATTTTAATAAATTGTATCTATCCTCTAATGACTGTTAATAATTTTTAAGTAACGGTAAGGATAAAACTGCATCTCCAAGTGATTCCAAGCTACTGAATATACAACAGATTTGGAGCTTGTGGTGGTCAATGTGAATGGGGAATAGGAAGGGACCGAGTGGCTAGAATCCGTGGCGTTCACGTAGGTTCGAAAGCACCGGCGGCAACGAGTTTAGTCTCGGCTCGATTTCGAAATCTGGTCGCAGGCATGTACGAGTCCAACAAATGCCGCATTCTCGGCTCTAAACCTCCCTTCTCATTTGTTTTATGCGCATCACCGGCGATCTTAACCGCTTTCGAGCTGTTACACCCCAATAGACCGCTCGAACGTGGCCTTTGAGTGCGAATATCTTTGTTGATTTTCGTCGTGTCGTTGGTGGTCGGGAAAGTTTTTATCGGACTCGATAAACTTGTGGACGGCCTTCGCTCATCGTAGTCAGCTGCACTTGCAGTGACCACACTCCACTCTACACTGGCTTCACTCGGTGCGTAACAGTGATTCGGCTTGCCCGTTAAGCTCTCGATCTCGAACAAATCCGAACTCGCATCACTCTCCGTATCTTTACAATTACCTTTAGAATTACTCTCATTTTCTTCAACTTTTGGAATCGCATGATCCCATGATAACATTTTAAGCCTCCTCTCGAGATTCAAAGACTTGTTTCGCCTCCCAAGTCCGAGTACCGGGGAGCCGAATACCTCCAACGATTTCCTTCCGATTTCATCGACATCTCCTCGCGATGGCACCTTAATAGGCCGAACACCCAGAGTTGAATTCATGGCGGGGAAAGTGAAAAGATCTTCTTTAACGGCGGCCGTTGTTTTATTTTGAAGTAGTACCTCACCGTTTGGTCTTTTGAAGCTTATTTCTCCAATTTCGATATCAATGGAGTTTCTATCGAGGCAGTAGCATTTACAGCCGGCGAGAGAAGAAAGGAAACTCTTTGCATTTACCGGCATACTGGGTTTTGGCCGAGGGAGTAATGGATTTTGGCTGTTCCAGCTTGATTCTGAACGTATACTTGGAGCTGCCTGATATGTTAACGGCTTCATCTTCGTTGGCTCTTGATTGGTCGCTTCTTGTTTCGTACATTTCAACTTGTTTGGATCTTTTTTGGCTGGTATTGGAGTTGGACCACCACCATTGAAGTATTTTTCAGCTCCGAATACTCCAATCTCTCCATCTTCGCCATTGGTTCGTGAGAGGTTTGTGTTGTATTTAGATGTGAATGTAACCATAGCCATGAAGTTCTTGAAATTCAACTATTTGCTGCAATTATAAAACAAAAACACAAAATGACCCCAAAAAAAGAAACTCAAACAAGCACAAAACAACAAAAAAGAGAGGAGAAAATCCGATAATAAGCAAAACCTGGGACCAGGGAAGCTTTATTCAGAAGTGATGATGAACCATACAAAACAAAGTACAAGTTCCCTCTTAAGACAACATAAAGCTGAAACAAACACTAAAACTACAAGATTTTTTTGAAACAAAAGGCTGAATCTGAAACTATCTGACAGGAGAGTTCTTGAGTTGAGAGGCTTCTTCCAGGCTGCCTGGCTTAACAACTATAAGTATACGTAGGAGTGTAGGACCACATGCTTGCTAGTGGCTTGACCAAAATTTGGAGCTCTGCTGTGTTTACAAGTTTGCCACTGTCTTTTGCAATGAATTTCTTTATCTTCAAAATGGGTTTTAAATATTTGTATGGATACCAATACCGATTAGGTAGAGTGATTTCGTGTTCGAGTCAGTAGACAATCGACTAAATTCTAAATATAATAAAATCGGAGGGTTATTTGTTACCCACGCAATCATTTTCAAAGGTGTTTCTTTCAAAAACTACTCATTGACAGACAAGAAAACGTGCATCAACTACTCTATCTAACATTTTGCAAATACGACCAAAACTAAAATATAATGCAACTTTGGACGCATATAAGCCTTTTATAGCTGTCTATTCATAATTTAATACAAATCCATAGTTTGTTACCGAGACTGGCTCCCTAACACCGGAACAGTCATTCAGCAAAAAATTTCAGGCCGCAAAATTAATAGGATTCATGTAATGAACTTCCTGGAACAGAGAGCATTAGCAGCGACCATGGCCGATCACTGTGCAGCTGTTGAGTTTCCATCTACAACCCAATATTGCTTAACAGCAACCAATATCTTCTCAGGAACTAAAGGGCCATCTTCATGGTCTACCATCTTAGTGTCCCACCTCATTCCTGCTGTTATCTTCTTCACTTTAATTAGAACATCAACCTCGTCACGGAATATAACCGCACCTTCTGGCCGCAAAATTCGGTCCATTTCCAGTAGAATGTCCTCCAGTAGAATGTCCTCTTTTTCATTACCTATAAACTTCCCATATACAAAAGAATATAGCATACCATTTTCAACACTAAAAGGTGAGTATAAACAAAATTATTTATCCTCAAATTTTAGTAAGCCTTACCAGTCATGGTAGATGCCAATTAATCCACGCTCATATATGACACCCAGGGTATCCTTCTCTGCTATGGTGGGCATCACATTCATAACCCACAATTTGGAAGAATGAAGGGCTGCAGCAAACCCTCCCAACCCAGCATTCATGTCCAAAATATTACGATACCGACCAGAATCTATAAGCCTATTGATTTTCTTATAAGCACCAACATGCTTCCTCCACTTCTGGTTGTCCTCTTGGTATGTCTCAACAGAAACTCCAGGAACACTTCCGCTCACAATTCTAGGAGGGACTGCATATAGCCTTTCTGGGAATGGCTTTAGTTTTCCACCAGCGACTTCTTCTGGGCTACTAACATCTGGATAAGGTGTAACACATGCATCCATTTTCTTGTACCTAGCAACCATCACAGGAAAAGTCGACTAAAATGAAATTTAAGAACAAAAAGGAATTAGCTTACTGGGATCCACAAAGCCCATACAATATGAAGGGTAAAAATATATCAGCTGGTTTTAGAACCCATAAAAGGAATGCAAATAGGTTTCAGATCCAGCATATGGATTACAGGCCTGCTTATGAATAACAGAAGAGGATTAGTGCAGTTGGTTTAAAGGCATAATGAAATTACTAAACTGCTAGGCCAGTGATATAGGTTCCAAGTCATGAATTGCAGGTTTCGACTTCTGCAGGGACAAGGCAGCGTCTATTACAATTGACGAGATTAACTACGACATCAGTGAATAGGTGTTAAGCTAAAGTGAAACCAAGATAAAACACTGCCAGAGCCCAGAGCAGAGCAGAGGCAGTCTACCTCACTGCAATTTTAACATTTCACTACTGTTTTACGGCTTGCAACTTAAACAAGGACGTGAAATACTGTTTTTATGGCAAATTGTATGATTTTAAAATACTGTTTTTATGGCAAATTGTATGATTTTAAAAGTTTCAAGTGCAGTTATACCAGACATCATTAGCTTCTCCAGCCTTGCAGAAACTAGAATCATCTCGCCTACCACGGCATGCTTCATCATTGACCCTCTTTTGCCAAATGGCAATTTCACCCTTCTCGTGTTTCTTTTCCCAACAAAGAAGTTTGGCAACATCCTCAATCTTTTGTTGTTCCTCCTGAAGTTCCTTCTTGGGACGCTGCCATGATTTGTAATTGTTCCTCCAATTGATTGGCGGACCTGAAAGTACCCAGTAACCACCAGTCTAGGAACGCGATCAACCTCTTTCATGTACATTCCATCTGCAAATAGATAAAACCATAATGAAGCTCAGTCACTCAACTTCTGCCATCCAGAGTTCTCACTAAAGCAACACCTAAACGGACAAAATCTACTTAAAATACCATGACTTTCAAAACTTAATATAGGATATATGACTCACCATTTGCTCCCCATGGAATCAAGCAACGAGAGCAGTGAGCCATATCAAAAGCCCTAGACGGATACGGCATCTTTATGGTTCCAAGAACGCCAATAACAGCAGGTACACCTCTTTCAAGAGCAAATTGAACCTGTGCTTCATGTGAATCTCTTGGAGCAAACGACATGGCGATAACATTTCTACTCCAAAGGCATGCAGCCCAGCTTGCAACCTACAAAAAAGGACCTATTGTTAGACTCAGTGCCTACAAAGATCACAAAGCAACACACTCCAAGTGTACAAGTAAACAGATCAACTAAAAAACTTTCAAAAGCATGACATACCCCACAACCAGTATCAAGTGCAGTCCTAACTGTCCCATTAGTAATCGGTATAACCGAAGCAAGCTGATTGATATACTTGTCTGCCCCTTGTGGAAACTGCGTTCCTCCACCAGGGAACCTAAACACATTACCCTCATATTGGATCCAATTCTGAATAGCTTTCTCAACAGTCAAAGCCTTATAAGGGGCATTAGCATAAGGCACATAATCACGACTCTTAGGCCAAGGAAAAAGAATTTTAAAATAAACCCTATTTTTTTAAATAACAAAGTTCGGTATTTAAATAGGGTTTATTTTTAAACATTTTGGATTAATTTTATTTAAGTATAGATAAATGACTCAAACTTGATAGATTCTGATCTGATTTAATCTCTTAAGTTTATGCTCGAGTTTAAGATAAAAAATTATTATAAAGTTGGCACAACCAAAAACCTAAATCATACTCATCCTTAATTTTATCTATTTTAACGTTCTAATTTAATTATAATATAATATCTTAAATTTAATTCAGTTTTAAAATACGATAAATTCATGTACATTTATATATTGCGCGACTCAAATCTATATTATCTAAGAATAATAACATCATCATTTATCATTAGAGATCATTCATAAATTCAATTTTATCTTTATTTCTCAAACTAAATTTTCCCGGTAAATGATTAGATCAACTCTCCGTTAACCTGAATATTAAAAAGTTAAATCAAATACGGTGTTCTAAAAAAATAAGTCTTGTAAACTTTAATTAAAACTTTTTGCGATTGCTGGTCTTACAATTGGAAGGTTCCCTTATATCCCTGGATACTAGACATTGAATGGAAAGTGAAAGAGTACATAGGTGATTACATAAGGAGATCCAATTATAACGTTTTCAATTTTATGTCAATTTATAATTTAGTCAATAGTTGGAGGATCTTTAGCGGAATTAACCCATTGTTTTCTTCGTGATTCCGCGTTTTTGTATGGAACCGGGTTGCGCAATGCGCGTCGGGAAGAGCGGCAGACAGGCGAACCACCGACGCGCGAAGAAAAGTGAAGAAATTGACTGAAAGAATGAGGCGGTGGGGATCGTTGAAAAAGGCGGTGATTGAGATCAAATTTATGGCAGAGTAGATTTAGACCGTCTGATGAATGAGTAGCGCGCATCAAATGGTGTGGGAGCATTAACTCTAACTGGTTTGGTTTGAGCTTTAAAAGGTTAACATTTCAGACAAAGATTTGAAGTAATTATAAAAAGGAAGGGGTGTAGGGACATGGGAAAGAAAGGGTACTGATTGGTTCCAAAACTCTCAAGTAACCTCTTCCTTTTGCCTTTATTTTAGCAAATATTAGTTTCCTATTAATACATTACCATACTCCATGGGAGGAGCCACATCGATGATTGAAATGTCGCAATTTTTTAAAAATTATATATTTTTTATAAATTATATATAAAAATAAAATTTATATAATTAATATTTTATTATAAAATATGATATTTATAAATAACTATTTTTTAAAATATTATTAAAAAATAATATTTTTTAAATAAATTTTTAACTCTATCCCAGATCGCTATCAATGAAAGTGAGTAGAAGTATAGAGTGAGAAGAATTCCCTCTACCAGAGAACTTAAGGTCAAATCATGTCATTACTGTCTATGGTATACCTATATTGTATTTTTTTTAATTTTAATTTACTCATTTTATTTTTTTCTTCATAGGTCTGTTAATAACTATTGACATGTGATTCGCCCCCTTTTAAAGGAATTTTAATTGCTACTCTTGTTGTTTTCATATGATAAAGAAATTTTAGATCTAAATGCATATTTTTTTAATGACAAATGAATATCACTTATAAAAGACAGAATTATAATATTATTACATATAAACAAATCAAGTTAATTTTTATTAAGTATTTTAATTTGATAATAAACTAATATATGTTCATTAATCTTAATTTTTTAATAATATATATCAGGTAGACATGTTTGAATCAAGATCATATAAAATAACAACATTTTCCAGTTCAAAAAAAGATAACAACATTCTATTATCCATTAAGATCGCTTTATGAGTTCTAAATCAATATAATAATTAAATGTAAAATAATAATGAAATATTATTAATAATTTCAAATGTATAATATTAAAATATACTATAAAATACTAGTATATATAAGCATGCAAATTATCAAATTTAATTGTGGGGTTAGCCAAAAATAAAAAAAGGGGGGGGGGGTTGGGACTCAACTTGGTATATGTTGCACATGAAAGATCAATGTGACATTTCAAGAGTGAGATATTGTGTGACTTTTAATTGACACTGCCAGCTCCCATGTATTATAAATATATTCTATACGTATGAACGTGGAGTAGCATAAAATACAAAAAAAATGAATATAGTATACACACACCAAAAGTATTTAACTTTCAACATTTATTTTCTTAATTGATCAAATACTATTTTTATTTTAATTTTGTGAGGATTTTATCATTATACTCTTCGTTTGGGAAATCAAAATTCACCGACAAACTTTATTATTATATTAATTTATTAGGACCAAACTCTGAAAAATTAGAATGGAGGGATGAAATTAATAATTATATATTTTTGAAAATGGTGAAGGAATGGTGGAGTGACAAAGCTGTTCCCGCTTTCTTTATATTTAATTATGTATTTATAGATCATAGATTAGATTCTGTTTCCCCTGGTTTTTCTAATTAGGTCGTCTTTTTGCAGGTTTTAGACTTTAGATCAAACCAGGGAGCTCATCAGCTTGGATTTAGGTAAAGGAACACAAGCTTATCTATTTATTTAAACATTAATTTGGTACTATGTGGACAAATGTTAATTCAAACTTGTTTTTTTTTATGTTTGAATAACAAAATCAAAGTGTAGATAAATTAAGAATAAAAAGTAATTAAATAGTATGAATTCCATAAATATACAAAAAATACAAGTAGCTTAGTAAACTATGCAAATTAAATATTAATATGTTAAAACTCAACTCACAAAAATGTATGTTTGGACACCGAGGTGCAATTACATAGAAATGTCATTATTATAATAATTACACGAGTGTAATTACATATTTTGTAGACACATTTAATTGATATAGTCTTAATTTCTTACGTCATTTTTGGTATTATAAATTGTAATTACACAATTACATAGCTTTAAGTTTTAAACTGATGTGTCTAAGAAATTGAAGAGTGTAGTTATACACGATATTCTTCTAAAAATGAAATAATATAATTGAAAACTTCAATTAAAAAAAAAACCCTTGTAAATTACGATAATAGACTTATCAAATTAAGATACTACGTGAAAGTTTTCAACTGGAGCTGGGCTTGGGCCCAATTGGAGTGGGTTTCCAACAAATGTTTCGTTTAACCAGCAACCTTATCCTCTACTTGGCGAGAGCTGAGCTCACACCTGTCTGTTTCTCTGCTCCGTTGCTTGAAATCACAAACCCCAAACTTTGAATCCAACCGAAACAATGGTGTCGACGATGATTACAAGTGTAGCTCAATGCTGTCTCTCTGCTTCGCCCAGAATTTTTGTCAAACAAACTCGCCCCGCCATTCTTTCCAACAGATTAAAGTTCACCCCGCTTCCTCGGAGGAGACTGCTTCCACTTTGCTTCTTCAATGCCGGAAAAGACAATCCCAATTTCCCAGAAAAGGTCAAATATTTGTACCAAACCGTTTTTACTACTTACCCAAACGCTGTAAAAGCTAATTTTGCTCTTCTTAAATCCCAGGAAGAGACTGAATTGGAGTGGCCAATACTCAAGCGATGGGAGGTTCCATGGGAGTGGCAAACAGTTTCATTAACTTCACTTGCCTGTGGATTAAGGTGTTTTTCTTTTTATTTTCTTTCTAAATGATACTCTCTGCTCTGGGAATTCTTTGTAGCCATTGCTCGTTTGTTATATTTGGTTTTAAGAACGAAATTAAAACTTTCCCAGGCAGTTTTATCTTGACAGGATTGTTAGAGACGGCTGCTATACCTTATCTAGGAATTAATATCCAGGAACTAAGTTTGGACGAGAAGGCTGAGATACTGTTTGTGGATCAAAGGTATGCATGACCACTTGCCCGAATCGAAGCATCACTGCATTGAATTATTGTAGATGATGTACAATTTTTTTTGTAAGTAATAGTTATTAACATCGCTAGTTCAATTTTTAAAATAGGCAATTTCTGACTATTTACATCGTGTTCTAAGTGTATATTATATGGATTGATTTTCTTGATTGTTACGCCTTTATCATGGGTTTTAAACAGCCTGGACTGATGGAACTACATCGTAGGGGCTTTTCTTAAGGTTTAAAAGTGTCTATTTCTTGTTTGCTGTTGTTTTTGCAGCATTACAACTGTAGTTGTACTTGGAGTTTTGTATGGCATAGCCAACACCTTTGGTCCCCTTCCTGAAGACCTATTCCGCTATGGTATCCATTCTGCAAACCTCTTAATTTCTTTAATAAAGGAAATGTTGCATTGTTCAGTTAGTCTACATATGAAATTGCATTGCCTCATTCTTTCAACCTTCTAGGTTATATGAGCATTTTCATGAAAGGATGCTAATCAACCTTTCTTAATGTCTTTGATGGTAAAGTTGTAAAGCTTATGTTGATGCTAAGTAGAGCTGTAGAGGTTTAATAAAAATCTAAAGCCAAACTTGACTGTGATTCTCTGAGTGCTGTATGCAGATTTTCAATCTAATATTTTGGTATACTTGTTCAGATTTGAAAGAACCTTTCAATCTAAAGAAAGGATGGCTCTTGTGGGCAGTGATTGGCCTTGTTGGTGCTGTTATTGCTATTGGTTTAACAGGGGCTGCCATGTCCTTGTTTCGTGGTGTGGAATCTCAAAGGGAGGTTAGAAATAATTTCAAACCATTTGCTATAAACAAAGGATAATCTAGTAAATTCCACTCGTATTTGTTTTTATTTTTAAAATTTTGGGAATGTGCTAGATGGCCGTGCACTTTTAAGGAATTTAGAGTAACTTCATTTGCTTTCTAGCATGCAATGCAATCTTTATTAACTTTTGGAGCTGCTTTTGTTTTTTTCCAGACAGATGCCTTAGTTCACTTGCTTCCATTGATTGGATCTTCAAGTATCAGGTACTTAGATAATATGTAGCTTATAGGTTTGAGTATTATACGTGTGAAATTCAAGTTGAATTGATCAGGTTGATATCTATTGTAGCACTGCTTGCTTGGTGGGCATCACAGGTGTTCTGGCTCCAGTTCTTGAGGAGACAGTATTTCGAGGGTTTTTCATGACATCACTGACAAAGTGGTACTTTTACTTATCCCTATCTTGATAGATTATTTGAAGCTCTATTGGCTGTGTTGCCTTATTAGAACCTGTGAACATGGTCACGTTCCCATTTTTTTTAACTTTGTGGAGAATTGGCAATTTTTTAGGACTTAAAAACATTTTCTTGGTACAAAACACACACCCTTACTTTCAAAGATGTTATCCACCCTATAATAATAAGTTGCTGAAAAGATAATAGAGAAATTAATTTAGGGTGGCTGGAGGAAGCACAAGAAGTGATTTTATAATGAATTCTATAAAGGCTTTTGGAACACTAGAAGAAGGTGGATCTAGTCAGTAAGAAAGACATGGTAATTACCAAAGTGTACATGTGGTCATTTAAATGTAGATACAGAATATGATTTGTACTTTGTAGGATGAAATCTTTTTAGTTTGAAACAATGCTTACTTGGAACATTTTAGGGTTGTTTACGATAAGATAATGAAGTACATGTTAAACAAGTTTATCTTTTCTCTTCTTTCTTGATGCTACGTTTGGAACTCGAGTAATAACATAAGGAAAAAAACTTAATTATTACACGAGTTATATGAGTTTGAAAATAGTTTGACAAAACATAAAGAAGAATTAGTACAAATCTAAACTCGATAGTAGAAATATGGGTAAAAACATAAGTAAAAAATAATACCTATTCAAAATAAGCAATATTTATTCCTCCACTTTATCCTAACTAAGCTATGTGAGTGGTTAAAACCGCAAAGTAAGTTTATTGCTAACTCATGTACTAATAATGTACTCAAACATTAGTAATAAATAATACTTCTACCAAACTTAACATGAAAGTTTTATTTATCAGAAATACACAATTTGATGCTTTCCCCTGTTCATCATTCAGGGTTCCTACGCCAGTTTCTGTAATTATCAGTGCAGCTGCATTTGCACT
The DNA here is from genome assembly GCA_019671005.1 of Hibiscus mutabilis. Taxonomy (NCBI): domain Eukaryota; kingdom Viridiplantae; phylum Streptophyta; class Magnoliopsida; order Malvales; family Malvaceae; genus Hibiscus; species Hibiscus mutabilis. Next base: position 3,522,303 of record CM033719.1, read on the forward strand.
TGCACATCTCACTCCCGGAGAGTTTCCCCAATTATTTATACTAGGTAACATATGGCAAGGATTTATTGATAAAAATTATTGCTCGAGTTCGCTCTTCGCAATCGATAAAGATACATCTGAATAAATGCATATTAAGCTATGAACTTTTTCAGTGGACGTCAAACCGACATACTTCTCGGTATTTTGTAGGGGCTGCTTTGGGATTTTCATATGCTCAAACTCGCAATCTGGTGACTCCTATCACAATCCATGCTTTTTGGAACTCGGGAGTGATTTTACTTCTTACCTTTCTTCAGGTAAAATATTCAGTACAGATGATTATATAGAAGTTTGCCTGGTGACCGTGATTTTGGCTAGACATCCTAAATGCCACAGGAAAAAGTAGAATCTGATATATCTCCTGTTTTTTGTGTTTGTGCAGTTGCAAGGGTATGACATCAAGGAATTGTTACAAGCAACTTGATAAGATTTGAGATTTTCCACCTGCTGATGGCTCGGATATTGGAGCTTCTTGCAGGTTTGCTTAATCAAAAACAGTTTTTTAGTGTTATGGTGTAAAAGCCCAACGAAGAGGCATGAATGTTATAGTCGTATGTATGTGTAAAATTGATCAGTTAACTTGCAACAAGCAAAAGAATAGTATGAGCATAGATTCTTCAGTGGAACTATTTAGTATTGTGTAACATTGACAAAGACAAGCTCATGGACATGGTTAAAAATGCTTGCCAATCTGCTAAGACTGTTGCCCCCTGCATATGAAGTTAAGGTTTATGGTTTTATTTCTAAATCATGATTTTATGACTAATTAACTTTATCGCCGATGTATCAAAGACAAACTCTTTTCATAAATGTACACCAACAAAATGGACTTGTACTTACATGACTGTAATCAAGCCCTAGGTGAAGGAACAGACAAGAAAGGTTCCAACCGAGGGCTAGATTTGGTGAGTTTCACTGGCTTTTGCATTTGACTCGGTGAACTCAACCCGCTCCCCCAACATGATGCTAAAACTAGCCACACATGCCAGCCAATGACTATGAATTTTTTTTATTACCAAGTAGTAAAGTACGATGAAAACTGGATTTGAAGGGAAATTCAAGGTTAGTTTTAGTTTCATTTTGTTGCTATATTAGTAAAAAAGCAGGAAGATTGATGAATTCTATAGCATTTGGTTTCCCAAGGGTCACTAAAACAGAGGAAAACTTTGAGTAAATAAAATTGACTTTTACCCCTGGTTTTGTATAAAATTTCATTTAGCTTGTATTTAATTAACATAAACCATGCTTGTAATTTGTTAGTATTATATTTATGTAAAAAAATTATACAACTCTTTTATAAAATTTAAAACATAAATCTCAAACTCTAACACCTTAAACCCTAAACTCTAAATTCTAACCATAAATCCTAAATCTTAAAATTGAAAGGCTTGTGTAAACTAAAGTTTATACAAGCTTTTGTATCAAAGGATTTTCCCTATATTATTATCTCTGCACTAAACTTGATGAATTATCACACTAATTTGTTAGTAATATATTATTCTTTCTGCACTTGTACAAAATTCTTTAAATTATAAATCTGCCAGAGTCAGTGGAATAGAAGCTCTGGGAATGGAATAGAAACTAAATTTTCGGATTCTGAGAAACCCTAAATTTCATTAGATTATTAACATCTGCATAGGAACTTTACTATATATGTATTTCATGTTGTTGAATTGTGTGTATTGGGAGTTGGTTCGGGTCCATGTTTCTATACAGTTATTCAGACCAAAGACACACAGATTTATACGTGATTTTCTATTTTGGATTTCTTTTTGTCTTGACTTGAAACTGGATTGGCAAATAACTATCATGGGATTTACAGTAAAAACTTCAAGGTATTAGTGATGTTATTATCCCCAGATTCTGCTGATTTTGCACCTTCTCTTGAGATTCTTCATTTGGGTTAAACAATGACAATCCCTTGAATTGTGGGTTAATTTATTGGTATTTGTTTCATTTTTAAGGTCAAATTCTACTTTTCATGGGTTTTAGTTTTGAAATTTAATCCTTATATTTTAATTTATGAAAATTATTCAATGCACATGTTGTGTACTCTTTAGATTATATAATTTTTTTTTCAAAGTGTTAGGGATTTAGTTTAAGATTTTAATTTGTATGGTTTATAATTTAGAGTTTAAGATTTTAGATCTGTATTGTAGTTTTTAAAGAGTAAATATATAATCTTATGTATTTTCTAATCATTGTTTAATTTAATTCTTATACTTTAATTTAACATAATTTGATCTTTTGTGTAATAAAATTTGCTCATAATGGGTTTAAAACCCATAACTTAGAGGAGGAGAAGGTGTCAATTAAAAACTTTTAACCGCTTGCTCTAGAGATTGTTGACAAATGCAATGTTTATTTTTTCTTTTAAAAAATCCTTGTAACGCATTTTTGGTGATGTTGAATCTTTAGGTTAAAATTTGAAATAAGTGTTTTTCTAAAAAAAATCATGTCAATATTTTAATGGTGTTAACTATTTTTTGTATAATTACCGCTATCAAATTTATTGACCGACTAATTTGGATCGGATAGCACAAATATTTATTATAAAAATACTTTTTCGATTTAATTTATTCTATTGATAACGTTAATATTTAAACTTCCGACATTACTTAAGGTGTCACTACAATGTTGGTAACAGTGTTGATTATTTATAGTGCTAAATAGCATTAAATATATAGAGACCAAGTTATGCTAAATTGATCCCAAATTTGAGAATAGTAGAAGAACCAAATCCGTAATAACCTTTTAAGAAAGAGTCTTGATTTGCCAAATTACCACAGTTTCCCTTTGTTTTGGCGAGCCAACGCGATACTCGCAAAACACACACCAGAAAAGGCGGCTGATGCTTCGGAGAGAAGACATTTTCGCAAGAAAAAAAAAATTGTTAGATAAGTTTGACTCATTATATTATTTATAATATTATTTAATAATATTAATTAAAATTAAAAATAGTATTGTTTTATTATGCTTTAGTTTTATGAAGTATTATCATTTTATATTTTAGGATAAAAACATCAAAGCTGTAGATTTTTATTTTATCAAGCGCATAAAATTGCTCGTCTTCCTCTGAAATTTTTGATTCTTCAGTCTCCCTCTGCTTTTCTATTTTCTCCCCATAAAAACTCTTCTTCTTTGATTGTGGGTCTTACAAAGGCATCAGAGTCAAATAATTTTCTCTTAATTTTTTTCTGCTGCGTTCTCTCATTTTTCTTTCCTCTTCAAATTTTTTCCTGATGAGTAACGATTTCTTTTGGGTTGAGTTCCGTAAGGAACTAAAATCTATGATCGAAATCTATTAGAAGAGTCGAACTCTCATGGTAACCATCCGTCATTTGTTATGTCCGATCACTATGGAAGCACTATACCAAGTTTTCTCACCTTATGAGTTGGTGGAGAAAATCATTCCGGTTCAAGATTCGGCTAGTTTTCAAGTGCTGGTCTAACATCAAAAGCGTCAGAATGCTATCTCGGCCACAATTTTTCTTCAAGGTCGTAACATTTACGATAGATATTGTCATATGGATATTCAATTTGATAACGACGCACAGTTGACGTATGATGTTGAGCCGAAACAAGAACCGAATGTTCAAGTCTCGACAACCGAAGCTTCAGCTGACGTGGAATTAAGTGAATCGACTACGGGTCTAATGAAGCAGTCAAAGGCCAAGTTGCCAATTTCCGAAAGTTGTGATGACCCAAATATAAGTCTGTTGGAACCACCACTGGTTCAAGGTGTAGTGTTGAGTCAAAGTACAGTAACTGGGGAGGTGGGTTCAGGTGAAGTAAGGGTGTTCGATGAAATGCTTCCAAGAAATGATGGAATTCGAGATGATGAGGTAATGGGTGTCAACGTTGAGGACTCAACTCAGATAATAGTCTCGACAACTGGGAATGATACAACCCGAGGCAAGGCTGCATTGTCTGAAAAGTGGCAAATTGTTGAGCTTGAAACAGGTTCAGTTATCTTGAACAGAAGGCTTGATGACCCAAACAAAGGGCTATCGAGTCCACACACAGTCTTGGAGAATTTATTGAACCAATTAAGGCAGGTGAGAATTCGAATCTGGTTAAGAGTTTTATAGACCCGAACAAAGGGCTAATGAGTCCACACAGAGTCCTTGAAGAATTTGTTGACCAAGGACTGATTTTCAAGGGGGGTTGCCATGGAAATTTTCCTTAAATCCTTGAGGACAAGGATTCATTCAAGCGGTGGAGTTTTGTTACCGTTGACACGAACGTGATTGCAATTTTTACATTGGATTAGAGGTTGTACTATACTGTTTACCCATATGAAATTCCTAAAGAGAAAAAGAAGGGAATTTGGCTTAAGCTGCCTGTGGGAAAATCTGATCTTATTCTGGTTGTTGTCATAGAAGCATTTGAATATCATCAAGCAGAGAGAGGATACATGATGCCAACTTATTGGTTACCGGAAGGACCCAACATACTTCCTGCTAATGCTTCACATCAAGTAGGCGTCGGAGGATTCGTCATCAATGAAAAAAACGTGATTCTTGTAGTACAAGAGAAATATTGTGCTTCACCTTTTACTGGATTTTGGAAAATACCAACTGTAAAAGAAATCAAGGAAGAAATTGAAATTGACACCGAGTTTATGAAAGTAGTAGCAATCAGGCATGTGCACAATATAGCCTTTAAAGAGTCTGATTTGTCTATCATATTTTTAAGTGAAATTTCAAACTTTGGCGTACATTGTGGCTGGGTTAACAGGTTGTTTCTTAACCTTTTTCACATCTGCTTCCATGCTTCTTGCCTGGATCTCTTTCCAATTATCAGTCAAGTTTTACAATCATCAATCAACCGGGTCATCAATTTTTATGTGATACCTTTGAATCCATACATTTGGCACTTTGTTTATTTTGGTGGGGCTCTTGTTCAATTTTTTATTGAGAAGATGGGAATGATGGGTTCTCTTCCACTTCCTTACGGGTATTACATTCCTGATATTATAATGGCAGCCATAGTTGGCAGCATTTCTACTGGTTTGAGTGTCGGATCTATAGTATCTATTTGTAGCAATTGGTTAGCCAGGTCATCCGTCTTGCAATTCTTGATGCATCATAGTGTGGTTTCTATGGCTATGTCATCGCAGTTTTTTACATATACTACTGATGCACCTATGACAATTGTTATCCAGCATACATTTCTCACTGCAGATGCAAATCAGGTTGTTGCTCCTATGGTTCATGAGGTGTAATCACTTCTTAAGTTTTTATTATGTCGTAGGGGTTTAATCTATTTTGTGGGTTTAAATGGAAGCATTAAGGTCGGTTTACTCATTAATTTGATTCTGCTGAAAAGAGCAATGGGAAACGTTTGGTCAAACCACTTAAAGAAAACAAGGATTGTTGTTCAAGGATGGTTCTTCATCAGCTCGTTTTACTGGGTTCTTCTTTAATCTTCGAGGACAAAGATTCTTCTGAGGGGATGTATTGTATCGAACCGTTTTAATTAAAGTTAAAAACGGTGTCGTTTTATTATGCTTTAGTTTTATGAAGCGTTGTCGTTTTATATTTTAGGATAAAAACCTCAAAGCTGTAGATTTTTCACCATCGAATGAATAGAATTGTTTTTGTCTTCCTCTGAAATTTCTGATTCTTCAGTCTCCCTCTGTTCTTTTATTTTCTCCCCCATAAAAATTCTTCTTCTTTGATTGTGGGTCTTACATTCATTTATCCTTGTTCAAAGTTCAAAGCTTGCTTGTTTCTTAGTTTCTCAGAAACTTGCAATCGCATTCAACTTTCAGAAGGGAAAGAAAAGGAATGGAAGAAATAATGCTTCCGGGGTTCAGGTTTCATCCAACAGATGAAGAGCTTGTAGGGTTTTATCTGAAAAGGAAGGTTCAACAGCAACCTCTCTCAATGCCAATGGAGCTCATTAAGCAACTCGACATTTACAAATATGATCCATGGGATCTTCCAAGTAAGTTAACACCATACGTATATTGCAGTGTTTAAAGCTCTTATTTAGTGGAATCTGGGAACTAACACTGGTTCATTTGTTTTATGAAGAACTGGCGACCACCGGCGAGAAAGAGTGGTATTTCTACTGTCCTAGGGATAGAAAATACAGAAACAGTGCAAGGCCTAAAGTATAACCGGAGCTGGGTTTTGGAAAGCAACCGGAACCGACCGCCCCATATATTCATCCCAAGGCTGCAAATGCATTGGCTTGAAGAAATCTCTTGTTTTCTACAAATGCAGAGCAGCCAAAGGGGTGAAAACTGACTGGATGATGCATGAGTTCAGGTTGCCTTCTCTAGCTCACCCGGTTCCTCCAAGGAGATTCTTAGACGAAACCATTCCTGCAAATGTAAATACCTTAATGAAAACCCTTCTCTTTTACTTTTATATTGTCTTGTCCTCTTTCTTTATTGATCATTTTACTTGCAGGATTCATGGGAGATATGCAGAATATTCAAGGAGACCAACTCGACAGCTCCAAGAGCTCTTTCTAATTCCTGGGTTTCTCCGATACCTGAAACATCATCCGTATCTGATGTGCCTAACATACTCTTGACAGACAAAAGCAGTTTGAATCTTAATGCTGCATTTTCCACTTTAGACTTTGTTCCCTACAAGCCCATCACTCATATGCCAAATGGAGACCTCACTAGCGTTATTACATCTCTTGACCATGCTTCATCGGCTTCCGAATCCGCTGTCGATGTTACTTCCATGTTGCTAAACATGTCGCCTTCCATGCTCGGAGATCGTTACTGTAATGCCTCGGATAGTTTACACTTTGGTGGCAGATTATCGGGAACGGCATTGCCGCACGAGATGCAAGAGAACAACATGATGTGTAATGTGAGCCGTGGTGATGATGATCAGTGGGATCATGCTGTTCGATCCATAGGGTTTCCGTTTAGTTTGCCTTTGCCTATGGATATTATGGGAGATGCTTGGAAGCCAAGCCTGGCATGGGATTCTTCATGTCGTAGTACTGAGATGAAAACAAGTTTTTGGTCCACCAAGTGTTATACTTGATGTAATTGATATACAGTGTGAAAAATCATTTTCCAGTTTAGAAAATAGGCAGCAAGTTCTTGTTACGGTTAATTAAATTGAAAAATATAATGTTTTAAAATGTACAATCCTTTTGTAGGCATAACATTAATGGAAAATATCACATGAATCGGGGTGAAAATTTAAAGTTTTTGAAGTGTCCTTAGTTTTAGGGTTTATATGCTCAATTTAGGGTTTAGGGATTTAAATATATGGGGTTAGGGTTTAGGGTTAGAATGTATGGGTTAGAGTTAGAATTTAGAGTTTATAAATTATGGTTTAGGGTTTATGGTAATATGGTTAAGGATTTAAATTTTAACTTATAAACTCTAAATCTTAAACTATAAATTCTAATCACACTCAATAAATTCAAAACTCCTACACTTAAATTCCTAAACATTAAACCCTAAACAAAGTCTATAGACCCTAAAACCAATGCACTTGTGGAAACTTTTTGTTTCCACTGCTTGTGCAAGGAATAATTGCCCTAATAGTAAAAAGAAAAATCGTTACCAATAATCAGTTGGTTTAGTAAAATAAGACATCATATTTTTTAAGTAAGGTCAAAGACCAAAATTTTAAAATTATGAATAGAGCAAAGCCTTTAGGCCTTTGTAGTACTAGTAATAATAACCTAATGGATACGGAATATTTGTAACTTATAATTTAGTTCTCCTAACAAATCAAATTTCCTATTCTTAAGCCGCCATTGTTTTCTTAAGTTCATGCTTAAGTTCATGTTCGGTGTTAATTGTCGTTTAAAAAATTGTTAGTCAATTAAAATGTGACACGCATAAGGTTTTAATTTTTTATTTCTTTCGATTAGTTTTTTTTTAAATAAAATATTGAAATTTTTAAAAAGGCACCAAAATTCCCGAAAATTAAAAAAAAACCCTAAATCCCCAATCCTTCAATCCGGCCATTTTTGCAGTGGTTGGTCATGTTGCCGACGACGAAATGGAGCGTCCTCCCCTCGTCCAAACAACCATACACCATTCGTCGTCGTTCAGTCGTCGTTCGTTGCTAATCGTTCAAATAATTTTTTTGAATATTTTAACCTTTGTCGTGCGTTTTATACGATTTTAGTCAATTTCTAACGATGAGGGATAAGGTAAATTGCCGTGATGGTCCGACGGTGGATGCAGTGGGCGGCGGCGTGATCATCGGCAACGAAATCGACTCAAATCCTGATTTGAGTTTTTGGGAGTTAAGGATTTTGAATTTTGGGGTTATTTTGTGAATTTTTTGAAATTTGGAGTTTTTTAAAAAGATAAATTTAAAAAATAAAAGAAAAATATTTTTTTAAAAAATTTAACGGTAGTTAACATGGGACACCTAAAATTATAACGATTGAAACTTTGAGCACCTATTTTTATAAAAAAAATATTTTAGGCACTTAAAATTTAAAGTGTAAACTACATCAGTAGTCACCGAACAATGGTTTCTTTCCTATTTTGGTCACTGAACTATTTTTTTTGGCAAAAACATCACTAACGTTATGTTTCCTTCCTATTTTGGCCACCGGCTGTTAAAAACTTAACGATTTTGCTGACGTGGAATTTTATTTTATTTTTTTAATTTTCCATGTCATTTCTTCTCTCTCCTCCTAAGCAATACATGTTATTTTATAATATTTTTATTCAAACTAATAGGATGGTGACACGTGTCACTGCCTATAAGTGGAATAAAAGGAATGAAAAATCAAGCCCCTTATGCAGCCAGAGAGATTCGACTAATAGGCAATTACACGTGTCACCATCTCTCTGGCTATATAAGGGGCTTGATTTTTCATTCCTTTTGTTCCACTAATAGGTAGTGACACGTGTCTCCATCCTATTAATTTGAATAAAAATATTATAAAATAGCATATATTGCTTACGAGAATAGAGAAGAAATGACATGAAAAATTAAAAAAATAAAATAAAATTTCACGTCAGCAAAATCGTTAAGTTTTTAACAGTCGGTGACCAAAATAGGAAGGAAACATAACGTTAGTGATGTTTTTGCCAAAAATAGTTCGGTGACCAAAATAGGAAATAAACTATAGTTCGGTGACTACTAGTGTAGTTTATCCAAATTTAAAAGTAGTATATTATATGGGCTTATTTTTTTTCATTTAAGCCTACTTTTTAAGCCCAAAATTTGATTTATGCGTTTCTTCATCTTTTTCCCCAGTTGTACGCCGCTTCTTCTCTTGTTCTCTCTTTTGCTTCAGATTTGAGTGGTTTACAAGTGCATGTTTCCTTTTACAGACATGAGAAAATTTATAAGTTCTTTCTTCTCTTTTTCTCCATATTTGCGTTAGTTCTTATCTTTCTCTGTGTGTGTGTTTTCAAAGAGACGGAATTTTAAAAAGTTTCAGTCTTGGTTCCAGCCGGTACCTCGAATTCCGGCGAATCCAGCCGAATTCACTTGAACAAGGCGGTGCAGCCGGTTTTCTCTTTCCATAACATGAAAGCTCACAAAGTTCTCACTCCTCAAATCCTCAAGCAACAGAAAATGAAACCACTTATACCTTTCCCCCGTCGTCACTCTCTGTTTTCTGCACTTCTCTCTTCAACCTCTCAACCAATCATCACCGACCAATCACAATCTCCGTCATCTGAAATAACCCATGAGCTACTTGTTGAATCAGCCCGTTCTTCTCAGTGGCATTTCATCAAACTTCACTCACCCAACCTCGACCCATCTCTTATATCAACCGTCCTCTTTAATCTCCACAAATCCCCTGAATTAGCCCTCCAATTTATTTCCCACGTTGAATTCCACCGACTCGATATCAAAATCCGTTGTCTTGCCATTGGCGTTGCCTCACGGCTCTCATCTCCCAAACCCACTCTACAACTCTTAAAGCAAACTATTTCTAGTGACATTGCCAGTGTTTCCGTCATCTTTGATGAGCTGGCACTTGCTCGTGAAAGGTTAGGCATCTCAACAACAATTCTTTTTGATTTGTTAATAAAAGCTTGTTGTGAAATGAAGATGGTGGATGAAGGATTAGAGTGTTTTTATATGATGAAAGCTAAGGGCTTAATACCAAAGGTTGAGACTTGTAATGTTATTTTATGTACGTTTTTGAAGTTGAACAAAACCGAAAGCGCTTGGGTTTTCTATGCTGAGATGTTTAAAATGAGGATTAAGTCGAGTATTTACACGTTTAACATAATGATAAATGTGTTGTGCAAGGAAGGGAAGCTGAAAAAAGCTAAAGACTTTGTTGAGTTCATGGAGAATTTAGGGGTTAATCCGAATGTTGTTACTTATAACACAATAATTCATGCTTGCTGTTCAATAGGAAGAGTTGATGGAGCTCGTTTGGTTTTGAATGCAATGAGAAGTAAAGGTATTCAGCCAGATTCATACACGTATGGTTCACTTATTAGTGGGATGTGTAGGGATAAAAGATTCAAGGAGGCTTCTGAGATGTTTGAGAAGATGAAAGAAATGGGGTTGGTTCCTACTGCTGTGACTTATAATATCTTAATTGATGGTTATTGCAATGAAGGGGATTTGGAAAAGGCATTCGGTTATCGGGATGAAATGGTAGAGCAGGGTATATTGCCGACCGTCGCAACTTATAACGTGCTAATTCATGCTCTGTTTATGGAAAGTAGAATGGGTGAGGCTGATGATTTGGTTAAAGAAATGGGAGAAAAGGGGTTGGTCCCTGATCAGATTACCTATAGCATCTTAATTAATGGATACTCCAGGTGCGGGAATTTGAAGAAAGCATTCAGTTTTCATGATGAGATGTTAACCAAGGGGATTCAACCTACACGGATGACATATACTTCACTTATCTATGTTTTAAGTAGACGGAATAGAATGATGGAAGCAGATAACCTGTTTGAAAAGATATTGAAGAAGGGAGTCGCGGTAGATGTGATAATATTTAACGCATTGATTGATGGTCACTGTGCCAATGGCAATATGGCGCGTGCGTTTTTGTTGTTGAAGGAAATGGATAAATTGAATGTTCCTCCCGATGATGTGACTTATAATACTTTGATGCAAGGTCATTGTAGGGAGGGGAGAGTTGAAGAAGCTCGTGTGCTTCTTGATGAGATGAAGCGGAGAGGAATTAAACCCGGCCACGTTAGTTACAACACTCTGATTAGTGGGTATAGCAGGAGAGGTGATATGAAGGATGCGTTGAGGGTTCGTGATGAGATGATGAGTACAGGTTTCAATCCCACCCTTCTTACTTATAATGCCCTTATACAAGGTTTTTGCAAAAACCAGGAAGGGGATATTGCTGAAGATCTCCTAAGGGAGATGATTAGTAAAGGGATTAACCCTGATGACAGCACTTACTTGTCTTTGATCGAGGGGATGGGGAAAATTGATCAATCTGTAGAAAATAGCAACTCTTGTTGATTAGGGCATACAAAAGTGTGCAGATTTGGTCATAGTCTATTTGCATTTTTGTTTGTCCCATGAAGTTCTTTTTTTTTTTTTATGTGCGATATGATGTAATAATAATTCTTTATTTTATTCAAGTGTTTTATGCTTTTTCTTTATTTTGTGTATACTTATATCGGAATCACAATTTTTACACAATTGTATCGAATGTTGAAATTCTGTTTCTCATCGATTTGATCACAGAGCAGTACTTATTCAATCAGCCATGAATGCTGCCTTTGTTTCATAGAAAAAATCTCAAGCAATGCTAAAGCTAGTAGTAATAAAAAGTGAAGTTCTGTTTCTCATCGATTTGATCACAGAGCAATACTTATTCAATCAGCTATGAATGCCCTTGTTTCATCGATTTAATGTCGAGACATTTACTAATGTACTCGGACGAGAGATTTGAGTCCGGTGTTACGGATACAGAATGCTGTAAACCCTACAGAATCAATTTACAATACTGAACATACATCAAGATCTCTGAGAGCCAGATTTGCAAATCAGCACACTATATTAGTCATGATATGGGATCCAAACATTTATACATTGCAAACACAAAAGAACCAAAACAAACCAAATAACCAACTGTAACATCTAAAAATATGTACCATCTACACTCCTGAAACTGGCAAGGAAACTTAAAGATACACCAAGAACAAAAGAACACCAAAAGTTTAAAATGCACAACGAAACTTCTATTAAGTTGCATCTATGCCTGCACTCCATGAAAACATCAACGAAACAACTCCTTGCACAAAAATTACCTCTTCCACTCTGATTTGACCACCTTGTCTGAAATTTCAAAGTCAACAAGAATGGATTGTCATCATGCAGAAGCAGCTTCTATTGAATATGAGAAAAGAACATTGATAAAGATTCATATAGCAAAGGCAATGGCTATCTAGTACGGATAACATCCTCAAACTAAAACTTGCATGCTAATTACCACATAGAACAACCACAAACGCGTGTTTAACCACACATGTAGACAAGAATTTGTGTACGGTGAGAGTCAATTACCATATCCTACTTAAAAGAATGGAGAAAAACTAAGCAGCATATTCAGGTAATACTGATATAGCAAAACAAATGCACAAACATAAGGCCAAAAAGCATCCAATTTTAAGTTGTGCTTCGTGCTTACCATTAGCATCTTTGGAGGATGGTTGAGATTTGTCATTGGAGATAGCACCTTTGCCAGCTACTCGAATCCTTGTTTGAGCACGTGAGGGCAGTGAACTCGCATTACTATTGGTTGAAGATGGCAGAGAATATCGCCTGCTTAACTCATTTTTCTCAACAACCTCATGGGTCAACCTTGGGGAACCTTGACCCTTAAGTCTAGCTTTCACAGATTCAGTCGGTGCCATATAACTGGGCACTTTTGGATTGTTATTAAACCCATTTGGCTGATTATTAATTTTTGCAGGGAAAGAAGCTCTTCTTTGGTTTGCTTTTGAGCCCTCATCACTGACCTGCTCATCTTTAGAGTTTAACTCCTCTGTCACTGACACGTGCTCAATTTTACCGTTGTTTTCAGCAGGTGGCAAATCAACTGCAGGACAGATGTTAGGTACATCAAGAGAAGCTTCTTCTGATGACAATTTCAGATCTGTCTCAAGATTTGACGGTTTTGATAGTTTTGCAGTCACATCACTCATCTTCTCGGCAGATTCCTGTTCTGAAACATCAGGGTTATTAGAACTAAAAGCTTTTTTCAGAGGCTTCTTTGTTTTCTCATTAACAGCCTCAGACTTATCAACAACCTCCTTTGAAGAGTCAGAAAGCTTTCTTGAATTGCGCTTAACCCTCCCAGGCTCATTTTGTGGATGCTCCCGAACTGAATCAGATGCTGAGTTGCCAGAAATTCTCCTCAGTACTCGTTTGTTTTTTTCATACTCCAAGGTAGAATGACTAGATCCGTTGACAACTTTGGCATTGGACACTTTCCGAACACTACGCTTTGTCTTTCCACTCCTAATTGGTTTTGATGTGGATTCCCAGAAACGTGATTTTGTCCATCGTTGAAGCCACTGCAAGAATGAGTTAGGTTCTTCTGGACCATACTGAAGTTGTAAAGGTAATATGGCAGGTGATGAGGCCAGAAGCTGAAAGTGATGGAAATGCATAGTCACATACAATTTGGAGAAGAAAAAAAACCATCACTAAGTTTGTTCATCTCCAAGAAAATAGAACCAAGAGAAGAACTAAATCTTCCATGTAAAATATTTGACTAATGATGCTAGAGGTCTAAAGTTTAAGCACTTGGCATAACAAGAACTTTTTTGTATCATTTCATGATGTTTAACAGCAAGTGCCACATGTGGGGACCCAAAATAATTGAAGGCATTTTCTAAGATTTCAGTCTGACAAGAATAAATTAAGCAAGCATCATTAAGAACTAATAGTAGGGAAAAAGGCAGATAGATAAACAAAATTAAAAAGAAGATGTGCAGGTGGGGACCCAAAATAATAGCCATTTTGGTGCAAAAAGAAGGGATCTATAAACAACTGATACATTTGCATTTGTGATTCTCAAAAGGTGAGCTACAAGACTCAGGCATGGAGGGTCTCAATATAAAGTGGGGCATAGAGCTATTTAGATGTGACTGGCAAGTTAAAATAGGAAAGATGCCTCTATTGTACTGATATCATAAAAATTAAGCACCACATAGGAAAATAGAAAAACACTAAAAACAACTAGTGTGGCTACAAGAGCAGGAATTCTAGGAGGAGGAAAATGTCCTCTGAAGGCCAAACATCATGGACTTTCTATCAGCAAAGTTCTTGTTTACATGGTAAGCAGAATCCCATAGTAGTATGCGAAAGTAAACCATACCTCGTGAACAAACATATTATTTGATAAGTTCTTCACCTTAGAAGATGTGCTCACTCTGACAGAGTCAAAGCTTTTAGAACCCTGCTTAAATAAAAAGATAGCTAGCTTAGAAGCATGTTATGTGCAATTAGCTACTCAAAATGCCACATAATGGAACAAAAGGAAGGTATAGTTTGATTTTCAGATAAGCATCCTGAAACAAAATAATCCTTTATTATTATTGCATGGTTACCATCTCAGTGTGCCCATGTTAATATTGATATAATCACAAAAAACACCTTTATTCTCATAGACCCTTTAAGTAAACAACAAATATTACTAGTTGTACAGCTGGTGTTTACAGTTTTTGACAGGATAGCAAGAAGGGCCAAGCCATCATCCATTGGTCAGTAAGAAAAATCACCTGAAGCAGTCTTAGATGTTTTTCCTGTACTTCAATGGCAATATCTGAACATCTGACCTTTTGAACACGAGCTAGTGCTTGCAACTTAACAATTCCCCATGTACAGCATAAAGTAGCAACAGCTTGTCTTCTAACCAAGTGACCACGAATAAGAGCTTGCAGCCTTATAATGCCCTTGAGAGTTCGAAATGCCCGGTGAGCCTTCCAACATATAATATTGTCATCAATGAAACTACGTGATTTTAGGGAGGATAATAATTCTAACATAAGGACATGCAAAAGTTGACAGCAGATTCTATACTTCTATCACGTTTTATGGATACCCATACTTTCCAAATTTTGCATTTAGAAGTCATATGAAAACTATAAATCAGTAGGTGGTCAATTGTTTACAGATTGAAATATCTCTAAACTTGAATATGTTTGTATGAAAATGATACATGTATTAATCTGAAAACTAAGTTTAGTCAAATGAGTGGGTGACTACCCGAGTTACTGTAAATTGTAATCAATGCCTTAAGGAAATTTCATTCACTCACATTTCCTATGCTCGTTTCTTTCAACAGCAAGGGGCTAAATTTAATACACACACTAAGAAAGTATGAAATAAATATAACAGGCAGCAACCAATTGTAGAGTATGGTATACCATGAAAGAAGTGTGAATCAATAACATCTCGTTCAATCGTCACATATCCTAAACTTTAAATAAAAACAATCATCATCAACAACATAAAGCACGATGCATAGTGACAAGGTTCCAATTTTAGCACCCAAATGCCAACTCAAGCAAAATAAGCAGAACAATGACAGTGCATTCAAGTTAAGTTGCTGGCAAAAGTAATTAACTTGCACACAGCAGAATGAAGACTATAGCAGCAAAAGGCTTACAAATTTCATAACCCTGCATGACCTTTAAGTATAACAGTAACTTTTAAAGGGAGAGTAGCTACCAGGTAACCTCTGAAAGCAGCCTGTACTGTCGCAGCAGCTTGGTTAAGCCTAATCCTATCAGGGTCTTCTGGGTTACCAGAATCACCAGCCGTGACATCATTTCCATCCGCTTTTGGAGATGGAATATTTACCCCATCATATGGCAATTGGGAAGGTATACCCTTCTCAGAGTCCACCTCATTCCAAGCACTGCTCACCGGAATAGGTGCTGAAATTGATGGGTCCGGCTCAGTTACCTTGGACGAAACCAAAACCTAGCCTTTATTTGCAGAATTCTGTACATAGCAACAATTAGAATATATTACATTTCCAATCTTCAAGTGCTAACTACTATTTGAAGATAATCAGTGCCATCTTACCAGCTTCTCTCTTCCTTTAGATAAATTGGACTTTGAAGATTTCTTCCCTAAAAGCAAGGTCTTGATCCATTTTGCTGGAGATTTTCCCATCTCAGTTGAACCCAAAATAATTAAAATGCCAAGTTTCTAAATCTGGAAATCTGCAGAAGTCATGCCCAACTAGAACCTCAGAATTTAGCATGTTAGCATTAAACTAAATAAAAGTTCTTTAAAAAAATATAGCATCTTAAAACAACCAAGCCTTCTCAATATCATTTGTACAGTATGTATGCAATTAATGGCGGTCAAAATGTTACTACACTACATAATCAATAGCTCGTAAGTTACCATAAAAGCACAAATTGATATCGAACTAGATAGCAACTGAAACCTGTAGAACCTAAACAAGCAAAATAAAACAAAGGAAGTTGGTAAGTTTACAGTAATTTTCAGATTCTCTTCGCATTCCTAACGGTAAAAAGGAAAAGATTAATGAACGAAGCCCGCATCTACTTAAGTAAAGGAAAATAATATAGCTAAAGCCAGTAAATACATTTTTTTTAAGAGAGAGCGTGTCGGCGGAAATGAAAATCAAAAGCTTTTACCTGGAAAATGCAAAGTTTTAGTTCGCTATTAAGCTGCCATTACTGGGGGAGGAAAAAGTAAACGGTCATCATTCAGAGATCTGAAGAACGAATCTAGTGTTTCCTTTCTATTTAACAAGTTTTACTCGGCAAGCTTTAAGAAAAGAGGAAAAGAAGTGTAATAGCAAGAAGAAAAGAAACAAAATGAGGCATTGAAGATCGTACCGCGAAGGATTCCTCGAACAGAAATGGAAAATTCTTGAGCAAATTCTTTTGTTTTCTCCGCCGGACACTGGGATTAAACTGATGCTGAGCTAAGAAAGAAGTGAATATGGCCTGCAAATATTAAACACTTCACATCCCCACCCTCTGTCTAAATTTTAAATTGGTTCCTAAATGTTAAACTATTCTAATACAAATCTCATATTATTAACAGTGTTTCAATTAAGTCCTTTGATCCATCTAACAGTACGTTTGAACATTAAATATAAGTTTAAGTTTGATGTGAAACGTAGAATGAATTGATTAAATTTTATGCTTATATAAGTATATATACGACAACATAGATTCAGTTTCGGGATCGTATATCTTTGGTGTTGGAAAAATTATGGAAAAATGCTTAAAAATCATTATTAATTATGTATTTAATAATGGTGGAATCAATTTTGAAAAATGGGTTTTGGAAGATGGACATTTTGGTAGTGACCACAATGAAAGTTTTGAAAACTGTGATTTTCTAGTGACTAAAATGAAAAGGGTCAAATATTTAGAATCTTTAAGGAGCTATTTTACCAATTGGTTTCTGATGATTTCTCCCTTGATTTGACTTATTTTAACATGTGGTTTGATTATTAATTAAAGAGAATTTTGTTAAAAAGTTAGTTATCTTTTCTAAAACAAAAATCACGTCATTTTCTCTCAACTTTTTCTCTCCATTCTCTCCTCAGCCAAACACTCAGTTTTTCATCAAATTTCCAGAGGTGAGGTGGTTTCTAACTTGATTTTATTGTTTCAAATTGTTTTATAAAGATTGTTTATGCAAAATCTCACAAACCAATTGAGGAAGAAACTTCACAATAGGGGTAAGGTCCGAGATCTCCTCTATTGTATGGTTCTTTATTGAAATTCCCAAGCATTTGATCCTTGTTTTTGTGTTTCTAATATGATTTTGATGATTTTCCAATGTTTAATTAAGTTATTTGGGGAAATGAGTTAATTCACAGATTGGATCTAATTTCCAATAATTAAGGATGCTTTGATTTATATTTTGGATGTTTAATAATGTTGAAAAGTGATTTTTATCAATGGAATCCCGAAACTCAAGAGTCTCTATTTGTTTAGGTTGTTAGTTTTGAGGTTTTGTGGTATTTCTTTGGTTGTAAGGTTGCTGGAAGTGGTAGGTTGTTTTGAATCTGTTTTTAGATGTGCTTTGGTGTTAAAAGTGATGTTAGTTTGATAGATGTTGGCTGAGTTGTGAATCGAAGTGTTTTAGTTATGTTTTCGGTTGTTGTGGATGGTTAATGGTGAAGGTGTTGTGGAAATCCGAGAAGGATTGTAGTTGCTGTGTTTGGAATGCATTATGATGCATTAATCCTCTGTTGATTTGTGGTAAAAACATGGGAGGTTGATCCGGAAGTGATTGGAGAAGCGTTGGAGGCTTCAGATTCTTGATTTTGCGTCGGCGAATCGAGGTTTTGCGTTTCGGTGAGTGAAAACATGGTTTAAAGCGTTTTGATGTTTTGGGAATTGAGTTTTGGGAGTTAAGGTAGAGCTTGAAATGCTTACCTAGACTCGGAAGTAAGTATAAAGTGGTTTTCTTTCTCGGTCGTGCTAGTTTGAAATGGTTTTATTCACTTGTTTTAATTTACATGTTACCTACTGTTTAAGCATGTTTTAAAGTATTTGATATACTATTTTTAAGCATGAAATGCTGAATGATGCACATGGTAAGTGATCCTTGTAAGTATGTGGTTTATACTTGTGTTTTAAAGCATGGTTGTTGCTTTGGAAATGGCATGGTTTAATGCTTGTTAAAAATAGTGAGGTAAATGTTATTTGGTTAATTATATTGGCAAGTGATGTGGTTTTAAAATTGTTATCGGATATAGTTGGACAGCCATAGGATTGAGTGCACTGTAAATAAGTAGCCTTGGATGCTGAAGGGTTTATACGGTGTACCGAATACTCCATCCAAGTATCCTAACGGTATAGGGGTTAAACAGTACCGAATACTCCCGTTAGTGGATTAAGCGTCTAACCGATGATTGGGGTAGATGTCCCCGTGGGTTGTCATGGTACCTGGTTGTTAATGTACCGTGATTGTGATTGTATCGCTATTCCGGTTGACATGGCTTGAAGTGTTGGGCTAATACTTGTTGAATCCGTGTATCCGATGAACTCTTTTGTTATTGAACTTGTTAATGATCACTTGAAAGCCAATATAATTGTTATTGTATCATTGAAATGTTTTTATTGTATAATGTGATTTATACATGTTTCTCATTAAGCTTTGTACTTGGTAGTAATGCATGGGAAGGCTTAAGTGGAGGGTTAGTAATGTGACTTGTTGTTGCTTAATGATACATGTAACATATGGTTTAATATGCTGATTTTAATGGTGTAAATTGCATGTTTTAAAAAGGGCATGATGTTTAAAAGGATGATGTTATGTAAATGGTTTTAAATGCATTGATGGTGTTTGTTTTCGAGCACTCCTCACTAAGCCTTGTGTGTTTACGCTCTCGTTGTCCATCAATGCAGATAATTGAGGCCTGGAAAGGCAGCAAGAAGCAAGGGGATCTTGGCAAGACTTGTTTCCAAAGTATGTTAGAGACTAAACTATAATGAATAAGGGCAATGGGATACATGTGTTTTGGGAGATGTTTTGTGAAACTCATTGTTTGAGCATGTTTCTTTAGTTGCTCTTGGGTTGTAAATGACCTTTAAGGATTATTTTTGGTGCTGGTTTACCTTTTGATATGTTGGTTGGATGCATATTAGGAAGCATGCCTATAGATTTCCTATTTGATGCATGAATCCTTGTGGTGTTATTAGATATATGATGCTAGTTGGCATGAAATATGTTTGACATGTTAGTATTGTGTTTAAAACATGTTGGAGTGGTTTGAGTATGCTTTTGGGATGAAAAATCAGCCAAATGTGACATTACAGGCCCAGGCTACCGATACGCGGGGGACCGTATCGGTACGGCTAGGCAATTTTAGGCTTGTGGGATCAGTATGAGTCTTGTGCGTTTCGTACGCCTAGGCAAATTTGGCATGGCGTACCGGTACGAGGATGGGCATTTCGATACGAGTTTTAGCCTCTGGAATTGACTTTTGCAACTTGAACTGGCGTATCGAAACACCTGAGAAATCGTATCGGTACGGTTTAAAATATTTTAAAAGTTTGGTATTTCATTTAGGCGTATCGATACGACTTGGTAGTGTATCAAAACGGTGTGTTTCAAACCGTATTGGTACGGGCTTACCCATTTCGATACGGATGACCGTTTTCCTGTGAATGTCACTTTTGGGCAGTTTTGCTTTCTTTGCATTTTAGTCCCTGAATCTTGCCCATGAAATTATATGTGGTAGAATGATCAAATTGAGCTGAAAGTTTGGAATCTGACTAATTAAAGATTGGTAACTTAAATGTGGGTTTAAATCCTGAAATTTTTTGTATTTGCAATTTGGTCCCTAATTTGCAAATATGATCAATTGGATGTCAAATTGATGCACGATTGAGTTGGGGTTGCACCTGATGTCTGTATAAACATATAGGGTTAATAATTGGCATATAGATAAGATAAAAAGGAAAAAAATGGATCAGGTTTGGTTGTATTTCTTCGGTTTGCTACGGCAAACCTAATGTAGCCTTCTTGGTTCGGTTGGGCATCTAGGCCGGGTTAAAGGGGTTACATTTGGTGGTATCAAAGCCAGGTTAGGTTCGTTTAGGAGGTTGTTATGTTGTTGCCATGTTTGATTTGCACGGTGATTGTTGTATGTACGTTGGTTGATATGCACGGTGATTGATATATGAATGTTAGTTGTTGTATGCTATGTTGGAGATATTTTGGGTACCCATTGCCTTATTATTATAGTATGGAAAGTTTTAATTTTTGAAATGAAGGTCTTGGATCCTTGCTTGAGGCTGACCTAATTGTTTGTTTTGAAACGACTATCATACTTTAGATATATTTTAGCACGATGGGACCGAGGAGAGAGTTACGATCTAGTGCGATTGCTGCTGCCGTTGGGCAAGATGATAAAAGAGAAGTTGTACCTCCTGAAGGGTTGCCACCCCCACCTAATCCACTTGAGGGAGTGGAGCAAGTTGTAGTGACCGCCGGTACACCCCATGGCGCAGAGAAAAAATTATTATGGCGATCTCACTAGTGATCCATATACGATTAATTGAAATCGGGAAGAAGGATGCAAAAAAACTACCTTAGTTCGTCTGGAAAGAGGTAGAAGAGAACGAAGATGCAATCACGATCACGCGTTTCGAATTCTTATTCGCAACGAAAACGTCTCAACCTCTACTCAGTTCACCCGGTTGCAAGCAAATAATTTTTCTTCTCTAAACTATTTAGAGAGTTTCGCAAAAAAAACATCAGTGGCTGCTAGACCCTTATGTTCCTCTTATAATGCAAATAACCCTAATTCAACTTGAATTAGAGTTGTTGACTATTTCCGAATTTCATGCATTAAAGAGTTATAATTACATTTAATTACTCTCCTTTAAATTCGAAATAATTTAAATTCTATATATATTAAATGAATAAACTTTAAATTCGAATAATCAAAAAATACATATATCAAAATATACATAAATTTTAATTATATCTTCATTTATGTACAACAACTTTGTACGTGTATTATTCGTTTAACATTTGCTTGATCAAACCATAGGGTGTGACCCTGTAGGTTCTTGTAACATTAGTAGTAAATATTAGAACAATTCTATTATTACAAACAATGAGTGACGTCTAGCAATGTATCATTGTCACCTAAGTTACAAGAAGTTATGATTCGACATAACCTCTATGTGATTAACTCTCTTTCTTGCATTACATCCTTTTGTCCTTTATATCTAGATTGGACACAAGTCATGGAATAGTCACACTTGTATAGTCCATCTAATGTTTCTTGATATCTTGAGTAGACTATAACAAACGAATAATTTATGATATCTCATATCAGCTTATTCGAGCATGGTCATGCGTTTCTAGTCTCACTCGATCAAGTGGCCTGTGATATTACTCCTATTATGTAGGAGGGACGAATCCTATGTTGATCACCTAAATCTCACTACATATATTGTGGCATGTCAAATACCAGTCTTTATGATGCAACCAGTTACGACACACTTTTAACTGTATCAAAACATGAGACTATAGATGTCGAGATAATAATGATCTCAAGTATGAGGATCATACAATTAGTCATCACTATTAACATGTTTGTGACCGTCACATAATAATCCAAGAAACATACTCAAAGCGGGTCATTCCAGTATGTTGTTCTCTAAAACATACTCATGTATTGATTTTGACATCTCCATGGCAATGACAACACTTTGCCATCAATCAACTACACAATAGCCTTTAATGTATTATCGTTGTCCAAGCCTATGATAATACTTGGCTATGGACCTTTTAAGAATAATCACATTATTCTATGGACTTTATTATCATACAGCTTATATATAAGAACACGGAAATATAACAGAAAATAATAAATGGCAATGCCTTAATAGAACTGGTAAAGTAAGTATGTGGTTACAATCATCTCATGATTGGTCTTTGGGCATACTCTAACACAAGTACCACCTGCGCCGGCTGGGTCAGGAATGGGTGATATGGCACCGCTGATACAGGCAATGACCGGTGCGTTTCAGGCATCAGTTACAGGTGTTCGTGTGCCAGCACCACTGGTTGAGGGCAAGGTTTGCCGCTTGAGCGTCTTCGTAGTTTGGGCGGAGTTGAATTTCGAGGGTTGTCGCCTGAGGCTTCTGAGGGTTGGTTGGCCAGTACTAAGAGGACACTGGGCCAGATGGGATGCACCGATGCTCGTAAGCTGGGCTGTGCTGTTTTCCTGCTGTAGGGTGATGCTTATGCATGGTGGACTACCACGATATCTGGTATGGCGACGGATGATGTAACCTGGGAGTTCTTCTGTGAAGCATTCTGGAAGAAGTTTTTGGGAGTCCGATATTCGGAATAGAAGAAACGTGAGTTTATGGCTTTGGTGCAGGGCAGTATGTCTGTTGCAGAGTATGATGTGCAGTTCGTGAGGTTGAGTCGGTATGCACCTTAGTTGGTTCCTGACTAGCATACTTGATGTGATCGTTTTCGATATGGGCTTGTGCAGGATGTTAAGACATACATGCTTGACGCTGATTACACCGACTTTGATGTGCTGTTTTCACGAGCTTAGGATGTAGAGCAGAATTTGGGCTTGGCATCTGGATTGCGAGGTTCTAGCTCGGGTAAGAAAGTTGTTGATTCGAGTTATAGCGGTGGTCAGGCCAAGAGACACCGTGACAGGAGGTTTCGCACAGAGCCGAGGTATGGCGGAGGTGTTGTGGGACGTGGAGTCCAGGGGCAGGGTGCCCAGGTTAGAGCCCCGTTTAGTACTTGTTGGGTTTGTGGATCCCGAGATCATTTGAGGCAAGATTGCCCGCGTTTGGCCAGGGAGGGTCAGACACCCTCACCTGTGGTGGCTAATGCTTGTTGGAGTTATGGGTCAGGCGACCATCAGAGGCGTGATTGTCCGTTGTTGGCTCGAGGTGGGCAGGGTGTTGCACCTGTTGTTGCTCCGCAGCGTGGTCGTGGTCGCAGACCGTTTCAGCGTCGAGATGGTGGACAGAAGACTGTAGCTCATACTGTTGCTATCCAGCCTGAGTGAGGTAGACCGGCTAGGGTGTATGCCCACCGTGAGGGTCGCAATGACACCGATGTGATTGCAGTTACTTTTACCTTACAGTCTTTGTTGTTGTATTCGTTGGTTGATTCTGCTTTTACTCATTCATACATTTTGAGTGAGCATGCTGACCTGCTTGATATATCTGTTGAAATTCTTAATATGGGTGTTAGAGTGACTAGTTCTCTTGGGGAGAAAATCGTAGTTAAGAGGTTGTATCGTAGGTGTCCGCTGATGGTCCAGGGACGTGTTTGCCGTGGACTTGATGGAGTTACCGTTCCATGGTTTTGATGTGATTTTGGGTATGAATTGGTTGACCGAACATCGAGTTGCGGTGGATTTTGAGACCAAACGGATATCTTTGAGGTTTATTGAGAAATTGACATAATTTATAAGGTTTATTGAGCTGAAAAGCCAAATCGCTGAAACGCACTTTTTATTCCTTCAAAAAAATCTTGATCAATTTAACAACAAAATAAAAGAAATGAATTATATGAATTACCTTGAGGCTGCCATTGCAGGCACAAGGAGTCTCAAGATTCTTAGTTGAATCTTCCTCCTGACAATGCGGCACTCCGCCGCCTGAATAAGCGGGTCCTCCTCGCGCCCTCGTCCTCTTCGCCTTGTTGGACAACCTCCTTATCTTTCTCCTTCTCCTTTTCATCCACCGATCACGAAGGAGAATAAATCTCCGTCGAGGGACCAGCCTCCGATTCAACTAGATGCACGTGCACCGGCCTCACCAGACGATCCACATACAACACCAGGCGATCACTCATAATTCCTACAAATTTAACAATATATATATATTTCAATATCTTTCAGTTAATTCAACGATTCAACCAAAAAATCATCAACAATGCATAATTGTAAAAAGAGATCCGGGATCGCACTGAGCAAGAGCGGCTGGTCGGAGGTTTTCGAACAAATGAGAGAATGGAAAAACAAAAAAAGGAAAGACGAAGAAATCTGATAAGACAGCAACAAAAAATTAAACCCAATCCAAAAAAAATACCTTTGAGCTAAAAGAATGGGGGAATTTGTGCTGGCTAAATGAACAACGAAATATAGGACACAAAATTCCTAATTAACCTTCTTCTTCTTTTACTGCAAACGCGTTTTTGCTTCAGAATTTTTCGATGACAGCAGATTTTGTAGGATTTTTAAATTAAAATCCACACGCTTGTACCTTTAACTTTTAATTTTAAAATGTATTAGATTATCACACCCGTCATTTATTTGCGGTTAAAGTTGGGTGGAAAATTCAGTTTGAAAAGCTATAAATAATTAAAAACATGTAATTTTTTAGTGTCAAAATATTGGTTTGCCCCCAAACTAATTTCTCACCCCTTGATTTGCAAAAGTTAATTTTTCTAACTTCTCAAACTAACTTCTCAAACTTTAATTTGCCCTAAACTTTAATTTTGTCACCTCAACAGTAAATAAAACTTTAATTAACAAGCGTAGAAAAGGAATTCAAAAAGTTTAATCAATAAATCTTCAAAACAAGTTTAATACTTTCGTCGAGAAATCCACTAATCTATATTTAATAAAAAACATTAAATTATAGTTAGATATGTACAGAGATTTTAAATAAATATACTCATTTAATTTAATTCAATTCAATTTTTTTAAAAAATTATTTAGTACGTGTAAACATATAAATTTACTTAACTATTTAAATTTTAGGGTAAACTACATCAGTAGTCACTGAACTATGATTTCTTTCCTATTTTAGTCACTGAACTATTTTTTGACAAAAACATCACTAACATTATGTTTCCTTCTTATTTTGGTCATCGAACTATTTTTTTGGCAAAAACATCACTAACGTTATGTTTACTTCCTATTTTGGTCACCGGCTGTTAAAAAAATTTATTTTTTTTAATTTTCCATGTCATTTATTCTCTCTCATCGTAAGCAATATAAGTTATTTTATAATATTTTATTCAAACTAACAGAATGGTGATACATGTCACTTCCTATTAGTAGAATAAAAGGAATGAAAAATCAAGCCCCTTATGCAGCCAGAGAGATTCGACTAATAGGCAGTTACACGTGTCACCATCCTATTAGCAGTTACACATGGCACCATCTCTCTAGCTGCATAAAGGGCTTGATTTTGCATTCCTTTTATTCCTATAATAGGCAGTTATATGTGTCACCATCATGTTAGTTTAAATAAAAATATTATAAAATAACATATATTGCTTATGAGGAAAGAAGAAATGACATGAAAAATTAAAAAAAAATAACAGTCAGTGACCAAAATAGGAAGGAAACATAACGCTAGTGATGTTTTTTCCAAAAAAATAGTTTGGTTACCAAAATAGGAAGAAAACATAACATTAGTGATGTTTTTGCCAAAAAAATAGTTCGATGACCAAAATAAGAAAGAAACCATAGTTCGGTGACTACCGGTATAGTTTACCCTAAATTTTATTAATGACTTAATTCATATCATTTAAATAATTAAATGATCTAATTGGCAAAATTTATAATTTATAGCTCGTAATAAAACCACACTTATTATTAGTGACTTTATAACTAGTTTACCCATTCTTTTTTAATTAAACGAAAACATTTTAACATTCATCTAAAATGTGAAGTTTTTTTGTTTGCTTGTTTAAATGTGAAGTTTTTACCCACAAACAGAAATAAATAATCTATCATATATATATATATATAATAATGAAATTAAATAACTTATACACACACATAATCATATCAGATACTCACTCTGCCAACGGCTAAGTCTAGATAACACAAAAGGAAACTCCCCCCTGCAACTCATCCATCACACTCCTTACATGCTCCTATCGTATAGGATTTAAGTTTCAGGTTCATACAGATTGGTAATCTAAAATAATACTCCATTTCTTATCCTATTTCCCCGGCCATGAAAATGTTACAATAAAGTCGAACGTTGGAACTCCATGATATCCATCTTACATTTCCGACCGCCATGATGATGATGCAGACACCGGGGAAGCATACGAAGTAATACCCTCAAAAAATGCACACTCCTTGGCTGCTAAAATCATAGGGTTCAATCCCCTCTGGACAATGATCAGCTTCTACCGATACGCGTCACTATATATCGTCCTTTCTCGAGATCGTACACGGTCTTCAGCTGGGGTTTCCTCCATCTAGATATAGACCAAGCTGTGAACATCAATATTGAGGAAAAGGCGATAATGGAAAGTAGTGTTGAATCAATGTTGATGATATTAGTTATCCAGTCGGTGCCATGCACATCTGAGTTGGTTGTGCTTTGCAATATGAAAGCTCCCAAGGCCCAATCTAATGGTATATCATTGACCTGATTAGCAAAGGTGATCCTGTATTGAATTTCAGATCAGAGAACGAATACAGCTATTGACAAACTGTCAACTTAATATTTTCATACGGTGGAAAGCCATGGTACACAAAACATCATTGAACTAACACGGTCCGTTTTATTTTGAGGACACTTAACTAGCAGTAGGAAAGATACCTTTCATCATCCAAAGAAATCTCAAGGCTATCATGAAGTAAAGCCACGATATATGCTGAAGAAAAACAGTAGCGCAACAGATCTTCCTCATCGAGTGATTGGTGTTTCTTCTTCAATTTTGACCAATCCTCTTCACAGAAATGTTGCCCCGCCATGATTAGATCAGAAAGAGAGCCCTTTTGGCGCAACCTAAAGAACTAATCCACCAGGAGGATACAAAGACAGAAATGTAAGGCATTTCAAAAAACATAAACTAAGTGCAACCAAGCATATATTACATAGGTTTAGGATGTGTGCTAAAATGATCCATGTAAGGCGTAAAAATTTTAGGAAAAAAGGAAAGAGGGAGGGGGATAAAGCAAGCATAAGCCTGTAAGAAAAGGACTGATTATAATTATACCTTTGAGGTATAGAAGAAATTTTCTGTAGCCAAAAATTTGCCTTGAAGCTTGGGCATAAAAACTGACCCCAAGTAACAGCGATCATACGAACATTTCTCTGCATGTCACAATATATAGTGATTATTATCCTGTGGTATATGGTAACATAATCAGTGTGGTGATTCATAAATAGTTCGTAACCTTTTCCTTTTTGTAATAGCATTAGTGCAGCAGATCTGCACTCGGAGAAGTTACCCTTTGCTTGAAATTCAGAAATATATTTACTTTTTTCAGCCATGGAACCTAACGAAAGTTTTGATGACCCAGGCAAGTATCCTTTAGGTTTACAAGGATCTGTATACAATTCCTTATGAATAGACTCGGCAGCTGCATTAGTAAGAATAAATAATGAACAAGAAAGACATAATAACTAGTGACTCCACACCTCTATTATTACAATCAACATGAAGAGAAATAACGACCAAAGGGAATACAAACCAACTGTTAGAATAACATTCAACCCGGCCTAAATACTCAAATTTAGATCTCTTCCTCAAGCTTTAACATTGCAAGACTCAGGAGATAATTTAAGTACAACTCAGTATGACTAAAATTCCTACTATGAGTTCAAAGAACAATTAAAAAATTCTAAGCCCATAAATTTTAACAGAAAGCAAATGCCTTGAAACATACCTGGACTGAAATCTCCTTTAATAAGTGATTCCCTCAATGACTCGTGTGCAACAATCTGGAAAAATGAAAAAAGTTAAAAACCACTGGTTTAAGTTTGGATTCTAGATAGAATATATAAGGACATACTGCCAAAATCAAATGCAAAACCTTATTAAACCAATACCAATATTAGTTACAAGATAAATGATCAGCAATTATTATTATTACAGCTATTTTTAAAGGAATGAAGAAAAACACTAGGTACAAAGATAGTCAATCTCAATCTAAGCCGCTTTTGTTGAATAAGATGCCTACATTTGGAACACATATGCATAGCAACCATAACCAGCAAAATAAATAAATACAAGAAGCTAATGCATGCTAAGGTTACCTGCCCAAAGTGAAGAAAGCTGTGGCTATAGAGACTGTAAGTGAAATTCCCGAACTTGATGGCGCGGGAGAATTCAGAAGGCATAGGCTCACTTGAGAAAAAGGTTACCTGGACATAAGTGGAGAAGCAAATTTAATGGTGATCTTAAGAAAAAGGATATATATGCCCATAAATATATTTTCAATTAATTGAAAAATATTGCTTCTAGAATCCTTTAAATTCTGAATAATATGCAGATAATTTTGGAGTTTCAAATATACATGAGAAATAGCTTCAAGGAACTCTAGTTAGTGATGTCACAAATTAGAAACTCGGATGACTTGCAAATTCTGGGGTGTAAGAATCCAATTTAACTGTCTCCCAAACCCTAAAGAAAAGATTTTAAATAAAGAATCTTGAATCAAGTAAGTGTAAAGATTAAAAATCGAACCTGAGCAGATGCCCCTCCAAGTTCAATAATTCCAGTAGTGCGTAGAGGGTTTCCTCCAAGAGTACCAAGGCCATAGTTTGCAACAACCCAAGCATACACTCCCTCATCAGAGCCTAAGACAGTCATAGCATCCAACACTTAGCTTCAAAATATGGATCCGGGACCAGAAACTTTAATACAACCACAATAACTGTAAGACTTCCAGCAATCATACTAAGCGAGCTGATTTTATTTAAGCCCTGAATATGTAACAAATAATATACAAATATAGCCGCCATAAAAAACTAGTGGAAATCCTAAGAAATTATCCTTATCCATATTCCTCGGTTCTACCTCTGATACATGACTTAAGCCAGAAGAGGAGCATGACAGAGTATAGACAAACTTGTCTTACATTAGAATCGACAAAAACTATCATCCTAGCTTGCAGATTAACCACTTTTACTACCTTTTCCTCATTGGCATACCAAATATGCAGATCAAATACTCAAGCCGTTTATTCACTTTCATTCGAGACATAATTGCTAGCTTTTTCCGTTGCTCATTTAATGCGCAATTATACTACCTATGTCCAATTACTAGCATTTCAAGGCCTGTCCATGCAACATATCAACTTCCAATTATACTACATTTTACTACTTGCCTATTGCTGTCCAATTCTAAATACATCAAAATTTCTCCCACATTGTACCAATAAACTCATTCAAAGCAAAGCACATTATATACCTGAAATAACCGAAGCCCAGCCGTCACGGAACTTAAAACCAGACACCCTAATTACCTTCCTGCACTGCTCCAAAATCCTCTCCTGCACCTCATCCTCCAACAACCTCAACCCCCCCGTTGCCATTAACCTGATCTCCGTCTCTCCCCACTGGTTTTTCGGGACTTTCCTTCTCCCAAACTCCAAAAGTTTTTTCAACGAATCTGCAGCTCCTCCCAGATCATCAGCGTACGCCGACAATCCCGGATTAACCTTCAAGCTCTCCAATCCTTCTTTAAAATCGAAAACCGGGTTTCCGTCCCCGTCAACTTTGTACCTAAACACGTGAATCCTCGTCCCCGTGCTTCCCCCGTCGATTATGATGCTGTACTTGACGCTATCTTTGGAGGATAAAAAGAATATGTAAACCAAAACAAACAAAGAGAGGGATATGGCGATTGAAACTGCGATGAAAGAAGGGAATGACTTGGCTTGACCGGAATTTCGGGGGAAAAGAGCGGTGGATCGGGAATTGGATCGGATTTGGAGCTTTATTGGGTCCATTTTTTGCGGGTTGGTGGTGGATTTCGATTTAGATTCAATCCGGTTTCGGGCATGCGATCGTCGCATCAAAAGATCAAACTTTGGTGGAGAAGAAGCATATGGTTGTTAACCGCTGCACAAACTTAGTTTCCTTGCAGTAAAAAAAGGAAATTTTAATCAAAATTCGGTGGAGAAGGAGCATATGATTGTTAACCACTGCACAAACTTTGTTTCCTTGCAGTAAAAAATTGAAATTTTAACCGAAATTGAATAGAAGAAAGGGATACAATGGAAAGAATGAAGAAAAAATTAGGGTTTTTCCCTTTCGAATTGGGATTATCCTGGAGAGGGAGAGAGCAGGTTTGAGCCCTCTCTCTCCTATTCTGAACTCTTTTTTGGTAGTTTTTTTCTTGTTCTGTCTGTGTTTCAACATTAAACACCTTTTACGCGTTACATGGTGCAGGGAAACATCACCGGTTCGGTCCAGAAAATGGGCCGAAAATAGTGTTTTAAAAAAAATGAACCTTGTCTTATTTCAATAACAAGGCCCAAATCCGGCACATAAATTGACTTTTCTTAACATGTCTGAAGGGACAAACATTTGTTAAAAAATGATAAAAACGTATTGATACACGAAAATCAACATTCTAGTTCTTTCCACAACCTTCACCAATCTCAAATCTGTGGGCGGGAGATGATTTTAGTTGGTTAGCCATGGCTTCGAGGAACTCTAGTTCCCTCCTTTTTCTATTCGCGAAACACGGTAGTTTGTTATTCGAATTTAGTCTTGGTAGCGTAAAACTCCCCTCGAGAGGCTTCGTCGATTTTCAGTCGTGGGTTTAGTCTGAAAGTGGTAGAAAGTTGGGTGATAGACACGTTGGGGTGAGTTTGTTTGGTCTACTCAGCCCGACACTTGCAACATTTGAAGGTGTTCACCATCCTAAATAAAGTATGAAAGTGCGAAGATGGATTGAAATACCATGATTTAAGCAAAATTATCTTCTTCTTTTTTGTCTTTCACTCACCGTTCAAAAAAATGGGTGCTGCTTCAAAGACCTTGGTCAGTCAAAGACAAACTTTTGGTGCTGAAGGAGTGGCCATTATGAGCCACTATAGAAGAAATTGATTTATCCCTTGCAACCATATGGGTTCAAGTCCATAACGTGCCTATGGCACTCATCAACTCCATCAACGCAAGGAAAAGTGGTCTCTTCCTAGTTTTTATTGAAGCTAATGTTGAGGATGAGTATGGTATTCAATGGGATGGAAATTTGAGGATAAAGGTGGTTGTTCGAGTTGATGATCTTCTCAAAATCAGTTTTACTATTATTAGAAAAGCTTTTAAACCAATCGAGGTTGTCTTTAAATTCGAGCGCATCCCTAAGTTCTGCTATAGTTGTGGACGACTTGGACACGCCGATAAAGATTGCTGGTTCGATCTAGCCTTGTTCAAGAGAGCGGGAAGATACGGCCCTTGGATTAGAGCCACAAATGCATGGATCAGCTATAGTAATGAGAAGGCATCGTGGAAAGGTGGTAGCAGTTTCCTGAACATGGTGAAGGCCATGCATCCGAGTGATGGACATGACAACACCATTGTTGTCCACGAGAAGCTTGATCCTTCTGGTTGCATGAACCAGAACAAGGAAGGGACAACCAACCTTATTTCTAAACAGTAAAAAAAGGCGGGAGATTGCGTGTCAAAGGAGAGAGAGAAGTTGGTCAATCTTAGTTTTGGGAAATTTGAAATTTGCTGTCAAAATCTTGAAACCTCAAATGAAGAGAATAGTAAAGAGAAAATTGCAACTTTGAACTTGGCGAATAAAAAAGGAAAAACCCCAAAGTCAACTCTCACAACAAGCTGTACCCTCAAAGTATGGCCCATGCAGACGATATTACTGGAAAACAAGATCATTGTTCAGGCCCTCTTCAAGATTTGTCTTCTTGTGGAGGAGATATTATAGCCGAGAATCTATTGGTTATGAATTTTTTCCATAAGCAACAAAAGAAAGAGAGACTATGTGATCTTTGGTCTTCATTATTTGTCCTCTGTGAGAGTTTATTCTTTGAATGAGCCTTTGAATGAGGATAACCTTCACTAAGGTTATCTGCAACCCTAATGGATTGGCTTGTTCCGGCTATTTTCGATGACAAGAAGGATTGAAGGATAGCTGTGGGTTCTTTGCCTTCCTCTTGGAACACTTGTCTGATGGTTTTCTCTTGTGATCCTTGGTCTGTGTTGTTTCTTTCAGTTTCTGTTCATTTCCCTTCGCCAAGCTCACCTCCTCCAGTGAATCCATTTGAGATCAGAGAGGGAGACCCTTCTGACCTGGTCAAGTTTGGATTGTCTCTTACATTACCCTCGATGAAAAGATCTTTACCTGTTAAAGGTAAAGGAGCCTGCCTCCGTTTGAAATTCTCGCTTGGGTGGTGTTCGAATCGTGTAATCCAACGCTTAGGCTTGGTTCGTTTCGATTTCATGTTTGTTTTCTTGGTATTGTTTTGGACGTGTGTTGCCATTTTTTGGCTTGTTTTCCCCCTGATGCAAGGTTGTTGTCTCATTGTTCCTTTGTTTCCTTTGAATGAAAGCAGGTTTCTTTGTTGGTCAAAAAAATCTCAAATATGTGGGCTCCCCCAATTGTTCACTTCCACCAATTGCCCTACTATAATATCTCCCAAAAATATCTTCTTTTCATTCATCGATTCATTGCAGGACTTGAAAAAGTTTTCAACTTCGTTCATCAAGTTCTTTTAATTCCTCCGAAGCCTCTCTTTTTGCCCTCAAAATCACAAGTTTCCATGGCTTCTGAAGCAGAAGCACCTGAAGTTTCCTCTTTGTTTGAAAGGTTGTTGAGGCAAAGAGACCTCTATTTCTTTCTGCCTTTCATCTTGGGTGTCTCCAATAACAGTGTTCAAGAAACATCCCAACGTGAAAGAATAGTCCTCATCAACCCATTTACTCAAGGCATGGTGGTGATCGAAGGGGATTCAAATTTGGAAGCTTTGCTACGTGGTCAGCAGGCTAACAAGGATGGTCAGCCGCCTGCTTCCAAAGCATCCATAGAAGCCACGCCGAGTGTGGAAATCGGTGAAAATGAAGATGGGGAGTGTGTTGTTTGCTTGGAAGAGTGGAAGCCTGGTGAGGTGGTAAAGGAGATGCCTTGCAAGCACAAGTTCCATGATGGGTGCATAAACAAGTGGCTTGTAATCCATGGGGCATGCCCTGTTTGTAGGTATAAGATGCCTGTTGATGAAGAAGACATGGGAAATAAGAGAGATGAGCAGAGGAGGGAGATTTGGGTTAGTTTTTCTTTTAACAATAGTAGAAGTGAGGATTCAAACGAAGTGCATTCAACTGATTCTGATAATGTCTCCTCTGTAAGTTCTAGGCCTGATGATAATCATGAAATGGAGGGTTAGAAGAATTGTGTCGGATACTTTCTTTCTTTCTTTTTGTTGCCCTCCATTCCAGTTTTCTTTTGAATTTTTTCCATCTTTGTGGGAAATCATGCACATAGGGATACTTGTCTTTTCCAAATACTGTGATTATAGATAAATTTATAGTTCTTTCAGTACAAACTAGTCCTTGCAACTTGATTCTTACTTGAATAATCTTTGTACCTTCGTTCTTGCTTAAGAATATTCCAGGAAAATTTGTGATTCCGTGAAGAAAGAAGCACCCTGAAGAACATGCTAATCAATTATACTTGGTTGAAGTGTGAATTTGTTGTCGGCAGTGAATAAAGAATTATCAGGAATTTTGCAGAATATAACATTATACCTTCTTTTGATATCGATACTCTTTCAAAGGTTCCTGAACTTCAATACATATAACAATTTATGTTTATGGACAAAGAGATTGGTTCTAAATAATCAAGTTCATTGCTTACACTATATTCTAACAGCAACCAAGCATTTTCAAAGTTAAACCGTTCCCATTGAGTCGATCTATTTGCTGCAGTTCGAGTCTGATGCTTTTGGACCTGATTCGATATCATAGTGGCATTGGCTGTTGAGATCAAATAACCCCAAGAATCCAGTCTTCTTCGAACGAGTACCAGTTTCCTCCTTTGGAAGCTCCAATCTTTTAGCTAGTGCTTGCTCAAAAAGCGTACCATCAGAAGTGTTACCCATACATCTTTTCTTTCCACTAGCTTGATTGCTTGAACCACTAATCAAAGGCTTCTTTACTCGGTGGAAGTCCATTAAGGAAAGTTCAACATTCTGGGTACAAATATTCTCATTTTTTAGTGTCTCCTCGTCCTCTTGCGCCGAGCTCTCAGAAGATGTCAATGTGCTCTCCGTGGAACATATTGTACCTCTCATAGGCTTTCTTTCCCTTTCTACAAAGCTCGAACCTCCTACTTCGGTTATTTCTGAAAATGAAGAACTTGTGCAGCCGGTGTTAACCTTTGAGACTAGTTGAAAGAGTTCAGCTTTGGCAAGTTCTACACCAACAGAAGAGGAGATATATCCAGCAAGTGTTTCTTGTGCTTTCATTAATACTGACTGCAAGTACCTTCCCTGAGCTTCAATTCTTAGTTGTAAATGTCTCTGGACCTGAAGATGGTGAAATAGCTATATGCATCAGCTATTTAAACTGAAATTGGTTTAACAGGGTATATATATCTATATACCTCAATCTGTTCATGAAGCTTTCTTTGTACCTTCATCTGCATTTGGAGAGCCTGAGAAATCCGCTTGCTGCTGATGAACACAATAGTTAAACTGTCATCACAATCGGTTTTATCATCGTTTCCCTTCAAAATTTATGGAAGACATGGCATTTAGAATCCATATTTATAATTATTACTTATTCATTTGCTTGTGAATTCCATCAGTTGAGTCACTACTGAAATCCCCATTACTGCTCTGTATCTCCTTGTAACCTGTATCACAATAATGAAAGGGAAAGAGAAAAATGAATACTTACAATGTTCTAAAACTCAGTATATGAATATAGATACAACAAACAATGGATTCTTTAATCCCACCATCTTGTTTATCTTTGCCAAGGCAGATTTCTGTCTGTTGGGTTTTCCCCAGCCTGTATTTCTGCAAGAAAAATACAGTTAAAGCGTGTAATTCTTTTCTATTGGATTTAGATACAAAATGAGTATTGATATGATTATATAATGAAAGAGTAAATTGCCTGTAAATGGCTTTTAAGATGATACAAAATGAGTCCAGAACTCCCCATTGCCCTCATCACACCCTTTGGTGTTGCTTCTGTCAAGATAAAAACACAAAGGAAAACATGAATAAACTATATTCTTACAAATAGACAAGATGAATAGATTATCATGTTATCAAGGTTATCCAAAAGTGTTCTGCTTAACTGTCTGCCCCTCCGAGTTGATCAACAGCTTCGACGAATCTTTGATGAAGTTCAGGAGTCCACTTTAGCCTAGGCTTTGAATCTGTTGAGAGAACCAAATTCATGCTTTGATTTTTGACTATTTTGCAGCAGACCAGACCAAGGTTATGTAGGAGAGACAGGCAGAAAACTGAAGCTCCAATGGTGGGTTTTTCTTTTCATTTTTTTAGTAGAAACTATGTTTTCAATATGCGGCAGATGGGAGTCTCTCTTTATAAATTTTGGAGTTGTTGGGCTGTCCTATGATCTCACTCCATATCTGGAAACATTTGGTGGGGTTGCATTGGGGAGGGAATATAAGCCATGAGCTGTGCCTTTTCCCATTTCACACTAACTTCCTTTTTTCTTAACACAAATAGGAAAAGAAAAGAATCTTCTTTTATTTGACCTGTGTCTATGCTAGAGGGCACAAGGGATTTGCTTCCGGGCGTATTCGATGCTTAAGTCAGTAAATCGTAAAAGAAAAACCGATCGGCTTCGGTATTTACTTATTTCGAAGAGTGAATATCTGATGTAGCAAAAACAGAGAAAGAAACAGAGTTAAAACTTGAGTCTCAAAAGGAGAGAAAGATAAAGAAGGTGCATGATTTGCTTTATTCCTTGTTGTTTTCCTCTTGTTCATACAACAAAAGTTTTTTTTTTTTTAATTCATTCTTTTCCCTGCTTGATTCCCTTGCTGACTTAGGTTAGCCCCACCATGATGAATAATGGAATGCAACTTTCCTAACATTAAGAGGAGCTTTCAAAGGGAGAAAATTACATTTAACAGAAAAGTTCATAGAATGAATACTTTTTAAAAAGAAAAAAATACAGTAGATGAATGTATGAAAGAATCTAATATTAGATTTTGGACCCCACTGACCCTATTCTTTCTTAAGAATAAAGAAAATACTCTAAATAAAGTGAATCAAAACAGGCCACCTATAGGTATCCAAACACAATTGAGGTATGAAAATTACTCCCCGTGCCTATTTTACAAGATCCAAAGGCAATGAAGATTAGATAGTGTTACGGGACTATTACCCTCTTTCTGATGTGGGATTAATGTCCCCGTCTCTTCTCAGGCGTGACAATATGCTGATAAAGTGTTATTTCTTTTGCCTACAAATGCTTTTGGAAGTTGACTCACAGTTGGATACAATTCAGTGAGAGAGCATAGAGTGGAAGGTCCACTGATGAGATCGTCTCTATCAACAAAAAAGAAGACTTACCAATGAGATCAACATGGTGAACCAACAAGTGGTGGGTCCATAATGACCACCTATGAAACTACAGTTTCCTCAGTGGCAAGTTTATAGTTCATATGCAGAAGAGAAAAAAGAAAAGAATAAAAATGATCGACAATGTCTTATGATGTGTGGCCCGAGTGTTTGAAAAAGAAGAGAGTTATTGATGCACCTTTCTCTTTAACAAGCTGATGTACTTGAATCCTCCTTTCTTGCTTTAATATATTCCATAGCATTGTAAAAAGGAGATTCTGGGATGATGCCGTTGCCGACCGTTCCCTGGTGTTTTTAGGTAAGTTAGAAAGGTCTTGTGAATCAAAAGTCATACCATTAGTAAGTTGGCTCATCAATTATTGTTTTTTAAGGGACCCCATTAGAAGAAGATGAGAAGAATTTGGCCTTAGGAATCTAGAAAAAGAAAAGGAACTGGTCGCCATCCAACTAAAGAATAATGGAAAATTTCAGATGATATATTCTGTCAAGCATATCAACCCCAACAGTGAGAATGATGTTAGCAGGATGTCATAAATCAAACTTAACTGTTGATTCTACTTCTTTCTGTAAGGAAATAACTCATATGCATCAATAATACGAGGGGGTAAAAGAATCTACAAACGACAAGCAAGCATACGTGGTTATACAAGCAGTATTTCATTTTTAGTACAAAGAAAGTCTCCGTCTCGATATAAAGAGAAAGATTGCTGATACTGGATTCGAACTCTAAACTTGTTGGATTAAAAGAAAGAAGAAAGCAAAAACATGAAAACGCCTGCAAAATTGGAGGGAAAAAAGTGTTTTCATTCATTATGTTAGATAAATACATGTTTGCAGAGCATATACAATAATGCAGCAGAATGATATAAGTAGTAGACAATGATTGTTTTCTTCACACCAAGACAGCAAAATGTCGAAATTGCTTCACTAAATGAAGCCCAATTTCCAGCACAATCTATGTGCTATTTGATGAGCGATTTATTTTGTTATTATTTTATCGTTAATTATTCTTTGTGGATTTTTTTATATTGCTGATTTATGTTGTTTTTATTTGTTTTATGTGCAGGACTTCAATTTCTAGAAAACAACATTAAAAGAACACATTCTGCAGTTTTTTATTTTTTGAAATTAAGACTGGACACATGGGCATGACTTGGGGCGTGACGATGTCCGATGTGGCAGATTCTGACAGTCCAGTCAGCAGCAGCTTCCAGAAGGCGATCCAGTCAGCATCATCTAGAAGGAAGGACGAACGAATTTACTTAAGATTTTAAGATTAAGTTTGAATTTAAATATTTAGGAATTATCACTTTATCAATTAGGATTTGATTTTTCTATTTTATTTGAATATTTTTATTATTAGCTTTAGGTATTTTATTCTCTTTATTCTAGGGTTATCTCAAGCTATAAATACCCCATTAGGGTAAAGCTTAAAAGACATATTGTACTTAGTTTCATTTTGTTTTGAGGGGTTTTATTTCTATAAAAGTTTCTTTTTCTACTCCGTTTTTATTTTTAAGTTTTCATTTTACTTTCTCAAAAATATACTAAGTAAGATTTCTATCATGCTTAGCTAATTTTCCAATTAGCCGAAAGCTTAAAGCGATGTCTCAATTTCGATTGTGAGAATTGAATCGGCCTTTCCTTTAAAAAATATTTATACTTTCATTTCAAAAAGTGCACGTTGACTCGAATGTTGTTTTGATTTACTGTTGGGAGGAAGGACCGGCTTGTAGAATATTCGACTTCCTATGAACATACTTAGCAACAAATTCACTAAGGAAAATTGAGATCGGGTTCGATTCTCATTGAGACAACATAACCCGAGTCGGGCTTTTCTAAAACTTAAATTATATTGGTGCTAGCGATGATAGTCATGGTTAGTCCAAATAAGGACTGAAAATCAAAGATTGGCTTTGATTTGTTAGTTTACCGAAGAGAAAAGTAGGTTACAAGGGTTGTGTCTTGTAGACTGTAACCGGCATGTATCCGGATTAAAATCTCCTTCGATGATCAGTAAAAATTGAGGCAAAACGAAACGCTATTCCATTTTATTGATTTTTTTTTCTTAAAAATTCACTTTCGTTATTTTTCTAAGTTTATTTTTCAATTCACTTTATTTATATTTTCTACTTAATTCGCTTAATCAACCCCCCCCCCCATTTTTCTTAATTTTCTCAGTAAAGTCAGAATCAAAACATCTCTACATCAGAAGCTCTTTAGTCTCTGTGGATCGACCCTTATTTTCTTTACTACGCTATTTAATTATTTGAAATGATTATTTGTCCTAAGACCCACACACATTGTCATCAAGTTTTTTTTTGAAAATTTAAAATAAAATAATTTCGAAATGTTTCAAAATAAAATATTCGGAAATAAAGTATTCAAAAATGATATCCAAAGAGATGACACCCGGAGACCGGGATGATACTCCTAATTTGGAATTATTTATTCGGAAATTGGTATCAAATGAGATGACACCGGAGACCGGGATGACACTCCTAATAAAATACCGAAAAAAATTTAAAACAAAAGAGGTGGATGGAGTCGCCACCGGTCACTTCGGTACGCCGGACACCGTAAAAAAAATTTAACCAGAGATTTTAAAATTTGGATCCGGGAGTCTGTTATGCATGGGAAAGGGTTAGCACCCCCACAACGCCCAAACTTGGTACCGTGTTGATCTTGTGTTGTCGTTGCAAGAAAACCAAAGTTTCATTTTAATTTTAATCCCTAAAAATGTATAAATGCAAGCATGGGATTTGAATAACCTAATCCGTAACCCATGATACCAAAATAGATGACGCCCGAAGACTCGGGACGACACTCCCACTAGAATATCGGGACCTCGGGTACTAAACTAGATTAATGAAACAAATAAACATGGCAATTAATAATGCACGAATAAATATATGATATGAACAAATAATAATATATCAAAATAAAATACGATAAACACATATAAACACGAGATAACTAAAAGGATACCATAACATAACATAGGTAACATATGATATATTACATACATATATAACCACCTTAGGTATGAATATAATGACTAGTAAAAAAACATACATACAAAGTAAATAAATATATACATACATAAGATACCTAAAAACATATACATAGCTCTTTTTCTCTTTTTCAAATATATAAACATAGTATGTATATAAAAACATATACTACTCAAATATACATAAAAACATAATGTATATATATATATATATACATATATATCCTACTTAGTATATATAGGTAAACATATGAATAATACACGTACCTATACAAAATGTATGGCAAAAAAACACTAGATATAAATATGATACTATATACCTAAACATACACTAGAAAAAAAAGAAACATAGTAGATACATATATATTACTTAGTATATATAGGTAATACATAACTTAATATATATATATAACATAATATACATGGATATATACTAAAAAACATATATACATACGCACATGTAAAAACAAATAAAAGCCATAAACAAATATATATCATGATAAAAAAATACACATATTTAGATGAGAAAATTTAAAAAAAACAAATATTAAACACCCACCAATAAATAATCTAAATACATTCTAATAACATATAGAAGCATATGAACATAAAAATATATAATAAAAATGTAAGAACGAAAAATAAATAAAAAGATTACTAATCAAATCACCATTTCTATTAGATCATAAAATGGATTACACCACAAACATACACACAAAAATAAATAAATACCTAAACCTAAATATTTATATTCGATCACCCAAATTCTACGAATTATTGAGAAGCTCGATTGGGCTCGGTGATTTTGATGCTGGGAAGGTGATGAATGGTTAATGGTGATTGAATAAATGGTGGGAGTGTTTTTTGTTCTAAAAATGGTTTTCCCCAACCATCCAAAATATGAGTGAATGGCCGGCTCCCTCTTTTTTTTTCCAAATTGTTGGTCTTCAAAATGGATGGTGGGGAGGGAAAATAAGGATGTTGGTGGCGTGTAGTGTGGGGGAACACAATGCAGGGCATGGGGCGGCATGAGGGGGTTGTTTGTGCAGGGCATTGGCGGCATGCCTTGCCTTGCTTTTTAATTCATTTTTTTTTGAATTTGGTTCAAATAGGGTAAATGGTTCAAATATAATTTGGGGCCTGGACAAAAAATGGGTATTACAGCTGCCCCTCTTTGCTCATTACTGTGTAACAGGAATAGAGCAAAGACAAAAGAATAACCATTTTTGGCCGGTCTGGCTGAACTTCTCTCCTTTTGACGCGTGTCTTCTTTCTTCGGTAGATCTTTTTTTCTCTTCAGCGCATGTCTTCTTTCTAGACTTGACGAATCTACTTTGTTACTCTTAGATGAAGCAAAGTCTTCAAAATGGGGCTGAGGAAGCAAAATGAGTGTGACTCAATACATTATTGATGACAATGTGATTACTAAAGAAAATTTGACCCAGCTGCAACACCGACGAAGAGGCAGGATCGGTGGATGATGGTTCTGATATCTGATCTGACTACAACACCGACGAAGAGGCAGGACCATAAATCAGTAAAGTTTGACCTAGCTACAACACTGACGAAGAGGCAAGGTCTACAAAATTTGATCCAGCTGCAACACTGACGAAGATACAGGATCGGAGCATGAAAATTTGAATATTTGATTCAAAAATATTTACAGCTTAGCTCATAGATTTCTTTTGCATTTTTCCCAAATGCACATAGATCAACGGTTTTGAGTTGCCTTTACCGGTAGCCGTTTGCTCCGGGCTAGCTGTACCATTTCCCTAGGTACAATCAGTTTATACCAATCATGACATTGGATTTTTCTAAAGGATTTATTTTCCTTTGACCATTCGTAAAAATAGATTTTCAATTGACATTTGAATTATCCATTGTCTTAAACTTTACCGTGTTTGAGCACGTTGCGCCAACATTTCTGTCGGACTTGCCAAAATAGCTTTGATTCAGCTGCAACACTGACGAAGGGTCAGGAACAAAATATTGAAAACTTGGTTTAAATTTTTTGATTTTTTATATTTTTTTGCCTTTTTCTCTCTTTTGCTTTTTTTCTTCTTTCTTTTCTTTTTATTTATTTACTTTTTTCTTTTCTTTTCTTCTTTTTTTTGCTTTTTTTTTTGTTTTTTTTTTTGCTTTTTTGCTTTTGCTTCTGTTTTTTCTTTTTTGTGATTTTTTTTACTATTAATAAAGATAAATAGTTGAAGGTTAGTAAATTTCGACCAAGCTACAACACCGACGAAGAGGCAAGGTCTAAAGTTAGTAATGTTGA
Source organism: Hibiscus mutabilis (assembly GCA_019671005.1). Taxonomy (NCBI): domain Eukaryota; kingdom Viridiplantae; phylum Streptophyta; class Magnoliopsida; order Malvales; family Malvaceae; genus Hibiscus; species Hibiscus mutabilis. The sequence goes on from CM033719.1 coordinate 3,564,329, forward strand.
TCCAGCTGCAACACCGACAAAGAGACAAGATCGAGAGTTAGTAATTTTGGTCTAGATACAACACCGATGAAGAGACAAAACTAGAAGTTAGTAAATTTGGTTCAGCTACAACACCGACGAAGAGGCAGAACCGAAAGTTATATTTGACCAAGCTACAACACAGACGAAGAGGCAAGGTCTGAGGATTTGATCCAGCTACAACTCTGACGAAGAGGAAGGATCGAAGGGTTGGTTTCTTTGCGATCAAGCTACGACTTTGACGATGAGGCATGATCGGAATTTGGTTTCTTTGCGATCAAGCTACGACTCTGGCGAAGAGGCATGATCGGAATTTGGCAAATTTGGTTCAGCTACAACATCGACGAAGAGGCAGAACTGAAAGTTAATCAAGTTGGATCTATCCACACCATCAACGGGGGATAAGATCAAATTTCAGCACTTGGATCCTACTACACCATTAACGGAGAAGCAGGATTTGGATGACAGCAACTTGAACACAGTCACACCATCAACGGAGGGATATGATCAGATAAAACTTGAAAATTTTCTTTTGATCTTTCTTTTTTGACTTCTGATTTTTTTTTCTTTTTCTTTTTTTTTCGATTTTTTATTTGATTTGATTTTTTTTGATTTTTTGATTTTTTCTTTTTTGAACTTTTCTTTGAATTATTTTTTTTGATTTTTTTGACTCTTTTTTGTTTTTGTTTTTTATTTTTCTTTTTTGATTTTTTTTTATTTTGCTACAACTATAATGAAAAGGTAAATTCCGAAGAAAAGTTTGGTCTAGCTGCAACACCGTCGAAGAGGCAAGACTTGGATAGAATTTGATCTGCTACACCACTGACGGAGAGACTAGATCAACAAAATGTGGGATCCACTACACCGTTGACGGAGAGATGGGATCCGGATGGACAATTTAATCTGCAACACCACCGACGGAGGCAAGATCTACAATAAGTTGGCCTACCACCACTGACGGGGGCTTGATTTGCAAAATGTTGAATTATTGCGCCACTGACGGCTAGACAATGTATGGAAAAAATTGCTTTGCTTCTTCATCAATAGAGGGTAAAATCTGGAACAAGTTGTTTCTATTGGTAGGAGTGAGAATCTGGAAAATGTTGGCGTCCGCCACACCATCGTCGAAGGAATGAAATCCTAAAAAGAGAAAAAAAACATTTATCAGTAAATGTTCAAAAACTTGTCGCTGATACTTTTTATTTAGATGTTTCAACAAAAAAATTTGTGTCCGCCTCCTCCAAGGCTAAGGTTGGCCATCGTGTCGTTGCCCCATGTTGAGGATCTTCGGTCTCTTCTCCAGACCTGTTTGTATGTACAAACAAAAATGTATGCATGTATGCATGAATGCATCTAATTTTATGCCTAAATGCGGGATGGTTTTCAATGTGTGCAAAAATGATTTATTGTACACATATATCCTAAATGTAAGATGGTTTCATGAATGCGGCTAAATGCATGAATGTGATATGATTCCTTTTTTTGCCCTCAAAATGATGCCCTTGGCTTCTATTGGTCGGATCGAGTTTTTAGTCTTTTATGTACGACGATGCCCTAACCTCCTTCAGGTTTGATCACCTTTTCTTGGACCAACTCTCACCTGGGTACATGCCCAAAAATTTTGTTCATTATGTACCATTGTCTGAGACTGCTCTTGTAGCAAATTTTGACTTGATGTTCGCATTTTCCCGAGGGAATTTCATTGTCCTCATGAAGATATTATGTTGCTCCCTAGGTCGGGTTCACAAATTTGCTTGATAGAGAATGCCCCCAAACTGAGGCCTTGTCGGAGGCACGGTGTTTGTTTAAATACAGCAGACGCTTTCGGACATGCCCTAAGATCGAGCTCTTGTCGAGGCTCTATAAGGTGCTAGATCGGCCAATTTTGTTGTATCTAATGGGGTAACCCAGGGAATGATTTCAATTTTTCAAAATGTATGAATGTAAATGCGATGTGCATGTCTTAGATGCAAATGTACTGATTCAAAAATGGTTCCCATGACACAAATTCCTGAACTCACGGGATTCATTTGCAACTTTGAATATTGCCTTGATATCTAGAGTACTAGATTTTCTCCCGATGATAAATTTTCAAATTGAGAACTGGTCGTGAATCAACATTTCATGTTGGTAAAAATGCAAAAATTAAAATGTAATGATATGTCATGTAGTTAATGCAAAATGAGTAGATTTAATATGATGTGATCACAAAAGAAAAAAATGGGTCAGTTTGGATTAAAATAATCGAATGAATAAATTAAATGGTAATTAAGGTAAAAATAAAACAGATAAAAAAGTGTACGTAAAAAAATGCATCAAAGCCTAAAAGGGTAACTGCTAAACGGGCAGAGTACCGATAAGGCTCTAAAAGGTGGCTCCTACGGCTCACTATATGCGGCTTGGTTCTAAGGTAACGGTACCCGAACTGTCGCTAGGACATCGATTCGGGAAAATACGACCCTTATACCATACGAAGGTGAAGACCCTACGAAATATAATGACCGAATTTCGAAAATGAATTACAACACTATACGGAGGTAATGACCCCACGGCGAAGTAACCACTCCCGCTTAACAATGTAAAGAGCCGGGTAGAAAGCTCATGAATGAATACGAGGATTAAAAATTAAATTAAATCAAATTTTAATTTTCTTGCAAGACAACACAAAATCGACATTGGCCCGACTCTCAAAAAAATCCCGATGAGTCGCCATCCGTCATCAAAGTTTTTTTTGAAAATTTAAAATAAAATAAGTTTGAAATATTTCAAAATAAAATATATAAAGTATTCAAAATGATAAAGTATTCAAAAATGATATCAAATTTGGAATTATTTATTCGACATTGGTATCAAATGAGATGACACGGAGACCGGGATGACACTCCTAATAGAATACCAGAAAAAAATTAAAACAAAAGACGTGGATGGAGTAGCCACCGGCCACTTCGGTAGGTCGGACACCGTAAAAAAAATTTAACCAGAGATTTTAAAATTTGGGCCCGGAGTCTCATTATGCATGGGAAATGGTTAGCACCCCCACAACGCCCAAACTTGGTACCGTGTTGATCTTGTGTTGTCGTTGCAAGAAAACCAAAGTTTCATTTTAATTTAAATTTTAATCCCTAAAAATGTATAAATGCGAGCATGAGATTTGAATAACCTAATCCGTAACCCATGATACCAAAAGAGATGACGCCCGAAAACTCGAGACGATACTCTCACTAGAATATCGGGACCTCGGGTACTAAACTAGATTAATGGAACAAATAAACATGGCAATTAATAATGCACGAATAAATATATGATATGAACAAATAATAATATATCAAAATAAAATACGATAAACACATATAAACACGAGATAACTAAAAGGATACCATAACATAACATAGGTAACATATGATATATTATATATATAACCACCTTAGGTATAAATATAATGACTAGTAAAAAACATACATACAAAGTAAATAAATATATACATACATAAGATACCTAAAAACATATACATAGCTCTTTTTCTCTTTTTTCAAATATATAAACATAGTATGTATATAAAAACATATACTACTCAAATATACATAAAAACATAATGTATATATATATATATATATATATATATCCCTACTTAGTATATATAGGTAAACATATGAATAATACACGTACCTATACAAAATGTATGGCAAAAAAACACTAGATATAAATATGATACTATATACCTAAACATACACTAGAAAAAAGAAACATAGTAGATACATATATATTACTTAGTATATATAGGTAATACATAACTTAATATATATATATAAACATAATATACATGGATATATACTAAAAACATATATACATACGCACATGTAAAAACAAATAAAAGCCATAAACAAATATATATCATGATAAAAAAATACACATATTTAGATGAGAAAATTTAAAAAAAAAATAAATATTAAACACCCACCAATAAATAATCTAAATACATTCTAATAACATATAGAAGCATATGAACATAAAAATATATAATAAAAATGTAAGAACGAAAAATAAATAAAAAGATTACTAATCAAATCACCATTTCTATTAGATCATAAAATGGATTACACCACAAACATACACACAAAAAAATAAATAAATACCTAAACCTAAATATTTATATTCGATCACCCAAATTCTACGAATTATTGAGAAGCTCGATTGGGCTCGGTGATTTTGATCTTTGGGAAGGTGATGAATGGTTAATGGTGATTGAATAAATGGTGGGAGTGTTTTTTGTTCTAAAAATGGTTTTCCCCAACCATCCAAAATATGAGTGAATGGCCGGCTCCCTCTTTTTTTTTCCAAATTGTTGGTCTTCAAAATGGATGGTGGGGAGGGAAAATAAGGATGTTGGTGGCGTGTAGTGTGGGGGAACACAATGCAGGGCATGGGGCGGCATGAGGGGGTTGTTTGTGCAGGGCATTGGCGGCATGCCTTGCCTTGCTTTTTAATTCATTTTTTTTTGAATTTGGTTCAAATAGGGTAAATGGTTCAAATATAATTTGGGGCCTGGACAAAAAATGGGTATTACAGCTGCCCCTCTTTGCTCATTACTGTGTAACAGGAATAGAGCAAAGACAAAAGAATAACCATTTTTGGCCGGTCTGGCTGAACTTCTCTCCTTTTGACGCGTGTCTTCTTTCTTCGGTAGATCTTTTTTTCTCTTCAGCGCATGTCTTCTTTCTAGACTTGACGAATCTACTTTGTTACTCTTAGATGAAGCAAAGTCTTCAAAATGGGGCTGAGGAAGCAAAATGAGTGTGACTCAATACATTATTGATGACAATGTGATTACTAAAGAAAATTTGACCCAGCTGCAACACCGACGAAGAGGCAGGATCGGTGGATGATGGTTCTGATATCTGATCTGACTACAACACCGACGAAGAGGCAGGACCATAAATCAGTAAAGTTTGACCTAGCTACAACACCGAGGAAGAGGCAAGGTCTACAAAATTTGATCCAGCTACAACACTAACGAAGAGGCAGGATCGGAGCATGAATATTTGATTCAAAAAATATCTACAGCTTAGCTCATAGATTTCTTTTGTATTTTTTCCAAATACACATGGATCAACGGTTTGGAGTTGCCTTTACCAATAGCCGTTTGCTCCGGGCTAGTTGTACCATTCTCCTGGGTACAATAAGTTTATACCAATCATGACATTAGATTTTTTCAAATGATTTATTTTCCTTTGACCATTCGTAAAAATAGATTTTCGATTGACATTTGAATTATCCATTGTCTTAAATTTTACCGTGTTTAAGCACGTTACGTCAACATTTCTGTCGGACTTGCCAAAATAGCTTTGATTCAAATTGCAACACAGATTTATGGGTCAGAACAAAATATTGAAAACTTGGTTTAAATTTTTTGATTTTTTATATTTTTTTGCCTTTTTCTCTCTTTTGCTTTTTTTCTTCTTTCTTTTCTTTTTATTTATTTACTTTTTTCTTTTCTTTTCTTCTTTTTTTTGCTTTTTTTTTTTTTTTTTTTTTTTGCTTTTGCTTCTGTTTTTTTTTTTGATTTTTTTTACTATTAATAAAGATAAATAGTTGAAGGTTAGTAAATTTCACCAAGCTTCTACAACAATCGACGAAGAGGCAAGGTCTAAAGTTAGTAATGTTGATCCAGCTGCAACACCGACAAAGAGACAAGATCGAGAGTTAGTAATTTTGGTCTAGATACAACACCGATGAAGAGACAAAACTAGAAGTTAGTAAATTTGGTTCAGCTACAACACCGACGAAGAGGCAGAACCGAAAGTTATATTTGACCAAGCTACAACACAGACGAAGAGGCAAGGTCTGAGGATTTGATCCAGCTACAACTCTGACGAAGAGGAAGGATCGAAGGGTTGGTTTCTTTGCGATCAAGCTACGACTTTGACGATGAGGCATGATCGGAATTTGGTTTCTTTGCGATCAAGCTACGACTCTGGCGAAGAGGCATGATCGGAATTTGGCAAATTTGGTTCAGCTACAACATCGACGAAGAGGCAGAACTGAAAGTTAATCAAGTTGGATCTATCCACACCATCAACGGGGGATAAGATCAAATTTCAGCACTTGGATCCTACTACACCATTAACGGAGAAGCGGGATTTGGATGACAAAGAACTTGAACACAAATACACCATCAACGGAGGGATATGATCAGATAAAACTTGAAAATTTTCTTTTGATCTTTCTTTTTTGACTTCTGATTTTTTTTTCTTTTTCTTTTTTTTTCGATTTTTTATTTGATTTGATTTTTTTTGATTTTTTGATTTTTTCTTTTTTGAACTTTTCTTTGAATTATTTTTTTTGATTTTTTTGACTCTTTTTTGTTTTTGTTTTTTATTTTTCTTTTTTGATTTTTTTTTATTTTGCTACAACTATAATGAAAAGGTAAATTCAGAAGAAAAGTTTGGTCTAGCTGCAACACCGTCGAAGAGGCAAGACTTGGATAGAATTTGATCTGCTACACCACTGACGGAGAGACTAGATCAACAAAATGTGGGATCCACTACACCGTTGACGGAGAGATGGGATCCGGATGGACAATTTAATCTGCAACACCACCGACGGAGGCAAGATCTACAATAAGTTGGCCTACCACCACTGACGGGGGCTTGATTTGCAAAATGTTGAATTATTGCGCCACTGACGGCTAGACAATGTATGGAAAAAATTGCTTTGCTTCTTCATCAATAGAGGGTAAAATCTGGAACAAGTTGTTTCTATTGGTAGGAGTGAGAATCTGGAAAATGTTGGCGTCCGCCACACCATCGTCGAAGGAATGAAATCCTAAAAAGAGAAAAAAAACATTTATCAGTAAATGTTCAAAAACTTGTCGCTGATACTTTTTATTTAGATGTTTCAGCAAAAAAATTTGTGTCTGGCCTCCTCCAAGGCTAAGGTTGGCCATCGTGTCGTTGCCCCATGTTGAGGATCTTCGGTCTCTTCTCCAGACCTGTTTGTATGTACAAACAAAAATGTATGCATGTATGCATGAATGCATCTAATTTTATGCCTAAATGCAGGATGGTTTTCAATGTGTGCAAAAATGATTTATTGTACACATATATCCTAAATGTAAGATGGTTTCATGAATGCGGCTAAATGCATGAATGTGATATGATTCCTTTTTTTGCCCTCAAAATGATGCCCTTGGCTTCTATTGGTCGGATCGAGTTTTTAGTCTTTTATGTACGACGATGCCCTAACCTCCTTCAGGTTTGATCACCTTTTCTTGGACCAACTCTCACCTGGGTACATGCCCAAAAATTTTGTTCATTATGTACCATTGTCTGAGACTGCTCTTGTAGCAAATTTTGACTTGATGTTCGCATTTTCCCGAGGGAATTTCATTGTCCTCATGAAGATATTATGTTGCTCCCTAGGTCGGGTTCACAAATTTGCTTGATAGAGAATGCCCCCAAACTGAGGCCTTGTCGGAGGCACGGTGTTTGTTTAAATACAGCAGACGCTTTCGGACATGCCCTAAGATCGAGCTCTTGTCGAGGCTCTATAAGGTGCTAGATCGGCCAATTTTGTTGTATCTAATGGGGTAACCCAGGGAATGATTTCAATTTTTCAAAATGTATGAATGTAAATGCGATGTGCATGTCTTAGATGCAAATGTACTGATTCAAAAATGGTTCCCATGACACAAATTCCTGAACTCACGGGATTCATTTGCAACTTTGAATATTGCCTTGATATCTAGAGTACTAGATTTTCTCCCGATGATAAATTTTCAAATTGAGAACCAGTCGTGAATCAACATTTCATGTTGGTAAAAATGCAAAAATTAAAATGTAATGATATGTCATGTAGTTAATGCAAAATGAGTAGATTTAATATGATGTGATCACAAAAGAAAAAAATGGGTCAGTTTGGATTAAAATAATCGAATGAATAAATTAAATGGTAATTAAGGTAAAAATAAAACAGATAAAAAAGTGTACGTAAAAAAATGCATCAAAGCCTAAAAGGGTAACTGCTAAACGGGCAGAGTACCGATAAGGCTCTAAAAGGTGGCTCCTACGGCTCACTATATGCGGCTTGGTTCTAAGGTAACGGTACCCGAACTGTCGCTAGGACATCGATTCGGGAAAATACGACCCTTATACCATACGAAGGTGAAGACCCTACGAAATATAATGACCGAATTTCGAAAATGAATTACAACACTATACGGAGGTAATGACCCCACGAAGCGAAGTAACCACTCCCGCTTAACAATGTAAAGAGCCCGGGTAGAAAGCTCATGAATGAATACTGAGGATTAAAAATTAAATTAAATCAAATTTTAATTTTCTTGCAAGACAACACAAAATCGACATTGGCCCGACTCTCTAAAAAAATCCCCAGTGGAGTCGCCATCTGTCATCAAAGTTTTTTTTTGAAAATTTAAAATAAAATAAGTTTGAAATATTTCAGAATAAAATATTCGGAAATAAAGTATTCAAAAATGATATCCAAAGAGATGACACCCGGAGACCGGGATGACACTCCTAATAGAATACCAGAAAAAAATTAAAACAAAAGACGTGGATGGAGTAGCCACCGGCCACTTCGGTAGGTCGGACACCGTAAAAAAAATTTAACCAGAGATTTTAAAATTTGGGCCCGAGAGTCTGTTACGCGTGGGAAATGGTTAGCACCCCCACAACGCCCAAACTTGGTACCGTGTTGATCTTGTGTTGTCGTTGCAAGAAAACCAAAGTTTCATTTTAATTTAAATTTTAATCCCTAAAAATGTATAAATGCGAGCATGAGATTTGAATAACCTAATCCGTAACCCATGATACCAAAAGAGATGACGCCCGAAAACTCGAGACGATACTCTCACTAGAATATCGGGACCTCGGGTACTAAACTAGATTAATGGAACAAATAAACATGGCAATTAATAATGCACGAATAAATATATGATATGAACAAATAATAATATATCAAAATAAAATACGATAAACACATATAAGCACGAGATAACTAAAAGGATACCATAACATAACATAGGTAACATATGATATATTATATATATATATAACCACTAGTAAAAAAACATACATACAAAGTAAATAAATATATACATACATAAGATACCTAAAAACATATACATAGCTCTTTTTCTCTTTTTCAAATATATAAACATAGTATGTATATAAAAACATATACTACTCAAATATACATAAAAACATAATGTATATATATACATATATATCCTACTTAGTATATATAGGTAAACATATGAATAATACACGTACCTATACAAAATGTATGGCAAAAAAACACTAGATATAAATATGGTACTATATACATAAACATACACTAGAAAAAAAGAAACATAGTAGATACATATATATTACTTAGTATATATAGGTAATACATAACTTAATATATACATATATAACATAATATACATGGATATATACTAAAAAACATATATACATACGCACATGTAAAAACAAATAAAAGCCATAAACAAATACATAATATGATAAAAAAAATACACATATTTAGATGAGAAGATTAAAAAAACAAATATTAAACACCCACCAAGAAATAATCTAAATACATTCTAATAACATATAGAAGCATATGAACATAAAAATATATAAATAAAAAACGTAAGAACGAAAAATAAATAAAAAGATTACTAATCAAATCACCATTTCTATTAGATCATAAAATTGATTACACCACAAACTTACACGCAAAAAATAAATAAATACCCAAAGCTAAATATTTATATTCGAGCACCCAAATTCTACGAATTGTTGAGAAGCTCGATCGGGCTCGGTGATTAAGGGATGTTGGTGGCATGTAGTGTGGGGGAACACAATGCAGGGCATGAGGCGGCATGGGGGCTGTTTGTGCAGGGCATGGGCGGCATGCCTTGCCTTACTTTTTAATTAATTTTTTTGTTTGAATTTGCTATTTTTTTAATTTGATTCGAATATGGTAAATGGTTCCAATATAATTTAGGGCCCGGATAAAAAATAGGTATTACACACATGATTGTAGAGACAAAAGTAAAATCTTGCAGAAATATTCCTTGAAATAATTCAAACCAAAGTTATTTCTGATGAAACGGTACAATCAAACATATAGTGCTGCTGCCCACTTAGTTGCTCTAAAAACACAAGAGGACTCAAAACAAGCAGTAAAGACAGACTATGAACATAGGGTATAATGATATGTCATTGTGTTTAGTTGTCACAGAGAATCCAGAGGAAAAAGAAAGTCCTTTGTATTTGTTTTTCTTTCCTTCTTCGTATCTACCGGATGGAACATTAAGCAAACATAATATCTTTTTATGAAAAACATAAGCAAACACTTGATTGAAGTTTGAAATTGTAAACAAAGATAATAGGGGTAGCTCACCAAAGTTAGGTGTGTAACGTTGGTCGGTTCAAATTAATCAGGAAACCTTGGAAATTGAAAGGAAAAAAAATTAATAGAGGTAGCTAATGCTGAACTATTTCCATCGGATCAAGTTATTTTTCATTGTTTGACACGTTTTGAATGTAAAATAGTCGCATAATCTAGTGTGCTCCTTAAACTCTATTTAGAAAAGGTTTAATATCATTTTTACCCATATTTTTACTCATATTCTCAGCTTGACTCTTCTTTTTCAGTTTTGCCTTTATATTATCATTATTTATTATGCCTACCATTTTACCTTGTCACCGTTTTTTTGTTAAAAAAGTTATGTACCCCGATAAAAACGTGTCATGTGTAATAAAAATTATTTTTTAAAGTAGAAAATTAAAATAAAATCCTTAAACATAACGAAAAAATCTTAAATATCTCTAAATCTTCAAAATTTAGATTTATTTTTTATTTTCAATATTGTAGTTATGCTTAAATTATTTTTTAAAAATTAGAAATCTATAAAGCTATTAAGAATTTTTTAAAAAAAATTTAAAATTTTATTTGAATCATTTAGTTTTGTGATTTTATTTTTATTAATGGGGTCTCAAATTATTCCATGTAATCTTTTTAACAATATTAACGACAAGATAAAATGATAGATAAATAATGAGATCTTTTAATTGGTCGAGTTGTTAATAATGTTCATTTGATTTTTTTTTATGTGGGTTCGAATCCCGACGTTTGTATTGACAATTTAAATATGTTATATTGTACCAAAAAAGTGTGACAAGTGCCAAAATTGTCAAATAAATATAATCATAATCTCTAATAATGACTATGGAAAGTAGTATAAAGAAGTAAGGTCGATTCGCAGGGACTAAGGAATTTTTAATGTTGCCTTCTTGTTTCAATCCTTGATTTAACTGCAAAATAAAAATGGGGGTTTCGAAACAATAATTGAGTAAAAATAAAAGCGAACAAAAGCAGTAAATCGTAAATAAAAAATTTAAATGGGATGATTTAGCCTTAGGCTTTGGTAACCTCAATTTCGATCGTTATCGTTTCTTTTCTAGATAGTATGCTGATTACAGTCAACAAGGTCCAACCCTTGCAGCTAACTCTTCTCTTCGATTAATCGAGATTTTCAAGTCTATCTCCGAAATTCGATCTTTGATGGTCTAACCACGTCTATCGTGGTTAGCACCAAGACAATTTTAAATTCTACAAGAGCCCAACTCGAGTTATAGATTCTCTTCGAGAATTGAACTCGATCTTGATTCCCCTTAACAGACCGCCGCTAAGTTTGTTCACAGGAAGCCGAATTACGATCAACCAATCCAACTCCCAAACTGTAAGTCAAAACACCTTTCAAATCAACGTCGACTTTTTGAGTTGAAGATGTAGTAACTTAAAAGGAATGGTCGATTGTCACTCCTAGTTTTTAGAGAATCGAATAATACTTTTTGAAGTTGTGAAGTGCAACTCAATTCTCACAATTACAATCGAGCCATCGCAAAGCTTTAGGCTAAGTGGTAGTTTAGCTAAGCATGAATTGGATCATGATTAGCATTCTCACAATTAGAATCGAGCCATCGCAAAGCTTTAGGCTAAGTGGTAGTTTAGCTAAGCATGGATTGGATCATGCTTAGCATTATGATCTGGAAAATAAAGGAAGATACTAAAGTAAAAGATGAAAAGAAAATAAGCTACTTTAGAATTAACCAAGGAAAATACAAATTCTAATCTATTAAATAAATAGGCCTAAGGGGTATTTATACACAAGGATTTTAAAGAGATAAAATAACAAATCTCTTAAATCAAAGATAAAATAAGGGATAAATATTTTAAACTAGTGATCCTTATTTAAATCAATAATTTATTACAAAAGATAAAAATAATTAATTTGAAATATGTGGCTTTGGTTTAATTCTGCTTTATCTTCTGGATAATTTCATATTTATCTTCCAGGCATTTATCCTTAGGATAATTCTGAATTTTGATTTTGAGATAATGCTTATCTGCCTTCTAGAAGCTGCTGACTGTACCGCCGAAATCTGCTGCTCCTCGAGCTCGGACTGCATCGTGTCTCAGGTCGTGCCCACGACTCTTGCCATATCATCTAATAAATATCCAGATTTTGCCTTCATTTATTGGTTTTAGGTTGACATAGTCTAATGAAGCTCATAACTATAACAAACTCAAAAAATAACAAATTAGTAGTATCCAAATAAAAAATAATTAACACTAAAAATATGCAATATTTTACACTTATGAAATTGATAAACAAGGAGTGAGAAAATTCGGTCAAATTAAGAGAAACAATAATAATAATTATAAAAGAGTCGAACTGATGATTTAGTTAAAATGAAAAAGAAATAGCTGATGTACATGTAGCCCAATACTATACAAAAGAACAAGGAAACCAAGGAAATGAGAAATGGATATTGGGCTTACCAGAAAACAGCCCAGCCTGCCCATCAGTGAAATCATTTTTTTTATCGAATAAATCCCTTCTGTTTCTCTCCTCTTTATTTTGTTAAATACACAGCATCATGTTATTATTGTCTGTAATATCCGTTTATAGAAATTCTTAACATTTTGATAATATACACTCACATTACAGACAAAGCAATTAAACTTGAATCTCTTAAAATAAATATTATCAATTTTTTCAGTGGACCACTTATAGGATTCTTGTTCGTTGTCAACTTAAATTTTTTAATGATTCCAAATTTTAACTGTTTGGTTAAGTAAGCAATTTTCAAGGGAATGACAAGATTAGTAGCAGTTCATGGTCAACATTGCATGTTCATTAAGTTTCTCATAATTTCCTCCAGAAACAGCTTTTAATGTATATTCCCATGTTGATAGCTTGAATCCTGGGAATGATTGAATTTGATGATGGAAAGGAAACAAGTTATGCAATGATGAAAGTTTGTTCTGGTTTGCATCATTTGTGCCTGGATTTTGGCAGTCCCATGACAAAAGGATGCGTCTTTATTTCATGTGTTAAGTTTCTTGTTTTGTCTCTCTTTGCCTCATCATCACATGAGGTTGTTTCACCATCATACATGAAAACATAAATTCATGCCACTCGTATGTTCCTCTTATCTTACAAACTATTCCTTCATACTTTTGTAATGATTTTATCCACTAAGAAAAAAAACAACCAAACCTTAAATTAAGGAACGAACGTTGTTTAGTTAACTGTTTATTCCATTGCAGCACTCACTTCTACCTCCTGGTTCACTGCTGTGGTTAAAACTTGAAACCCCATTGACAATGGAATACTTTATTCTAGTTTTTAAAGCAGAATAAAAGGGGGAAATCGAAATGCAGATATATAATTATGAATTTTATTACTTTGTTTTCAACAAGAAAAAAGATGATGGGGGATGGCTTTGGGGCCAGACTGATGCACAGATTCATCACACCATCACCTTTCTCTTTTACCTCTAAATGGTCCTCTCAGTTATCTTGGAGCACTTCCACATTAAGGTGGAAGCCTTTTTCTTCATTTTTGAAAATCTGGATTGTTCTCTAAAACTTTTCATATGGCTCCTACTCCAAGGAAGTCGATGAATGGGGGTGGAACGGTCTCATAGTGGCTGCTGTGGCCGGTTGCTGCCACTGATGATGAAGATTCATTGCGTGAGATTTGAGCTGTTGGTGCTGAGGTACTTTGGTGGGTGTGTTGGGGATAGAAACCATAGCATTGGGGTTCATCTACGGGACTGTCCCAGGATGTGGTCTGGCTGAACATACCCATCACGTCATTGCTCTTGAGACCTGTTGCAAATGTTGTTCAAAACACCAGTTACCACTTGGAGAAACAATGACAAAACGTGATTGTAATGTGAAAAAAGCATGTCAAGGAGAAAGAAAGGTAGAGGAAAACGGTTATATCAGTCAATGTCTGTAAAGCTAAAGAATAATTAAAAACACAAATCATCAAAGGAGTTGTAGTAAGGAATTCGAGGTAGGTTTCCGAAAAGGAAACCAATAAGAAACAACACAAAACCCCAAATACAACATATAACTGGAAGAAAGACCCACCGGGGAAGAAATCAAAAGGTGCTTGTGGAGAAAACCCATAGTGAGGGATTTGGCTGCCGCTGGTCATGTGGGGTGAAACATCACCACTGAAGGTCCCGAACTGGCACTGAGAGATGGTGCCACTGCCAAGTCTTCTATTGGGGATGTTGAGACAGTATGGGGCTGGTGGTGGTTCAGCCTTTGTGGCTGTATCTCTGCAGACAAAGTTTGAAGTTTCTTCCATCCTCTTGTAAACAGATTGACTCAGCTTCCTCCTGTAGGCACTCGATTGTTCTCTATACTTCCTAGCCATAATCACATGCCAATGGTTCTTCACCGCATTATCAGTTCTTCCGGGGAATAGCCTGGCTATCATTGCCCACTTGTTACCGTAAAGCCTATGAGCTTGCATTAGCCTCTCCTCTTCTTCTTCAGTAAACGCTCTTCTATTGATCCTAGGGTCCAACTGATTAAACCATCTAAGCCTGCAGCTCTTACCTTCAACCATAATGAAACAAAAGATCAGAAATGAGACTTTAATGAAGTAAAGAATAATACTTTTTTGGTCACAATCTTACCTGATCTTCCTTCCAACTTCTCAGCTATAAGGTTCCAGTTCTGAGGGCCATAAAGAGCTACGAGTTCCTTGAGCTTAGTATCTTCTGCAGGCCTCCAGTGGCCTCTGGCACACAGCTTTGACGGCCCACTATCTACAATTTCCTTGCCTCTTACAGCATTCTCATTGGAGTTGTCTTCATTTAAGTTGGCGTTCAGGTTAATAATGGACCTACCGTTCTCAACAAACGCATCACTGCAATCGGAGCCTTGACCTTCCACAACATCAGAGCTATGGTTTTCCTCAAAGCTCCTTGCTTTGCAGTTCCCCATGAAACCAAAACCCCAAGAAGCTATTTGGTCACCATAGTTTGGACCGAGAGAAAGCGAACCCATGTCTGGAAAAACCATTCCCATCAGAAGAAGAAGAAGAAGAGTACCAGCTTAGTCCAGGTCTTGTGCTGGTACATATATAACAACACCCTTGTTAACCATGCCTTCCTTTCTTCTCCCTGACAAATGCTGTTATACAACTGTTACAAAGTCATATTCAGAGAACCGATAAGCAAATTTGACGAACAGTGAAAGACTGGGAAAAGTGGAAAAGATCAAAACTTGAAACAGCAAAACCAGAAAGAAGGGTGGCCTGCGTGTGTGTGAATGTGTAAGAGAAAAAACCTACAAAGGAAATGAACTAAAAACAGTAGTAGCTTGAAGTAGTTAACTAGTTCCCTCTATATCATTAAATTTCCATTGTCCCCTTCCATCATTCACACGTGTGTAAGTTCCACTACTCTCTCTCAGTGATGGGCATGAGAGTTCTTAGGCTGTCCCTCTCTATATTGACAAGAAAGACTCATAATGTGATGTGTGTAAGCTAGGGTTGTGCGGGTCTAAGACACCTTTCTTTTCAGCAAAAAAAAAAGAGAGAGAAACTTGACAAAACAGCCCCTTACCATCAAATTATCAGTCCCTACACACTTTTTTAACTTGAGGATCAGGATTGGGTTTTAACCTAGGGTTCAGCTAACCACCTGAAATTGACCCAACTAATAATTAACCAAATGCATGTCCCTTCCTTTCCGACTAATTATAAACAGTACAAACTGGTTCTGTCTCTTTCATCTACCTTCATTACTGATCTCCATTAGTAGAAACAAAGATTCTACATAATTGTTTTGACACAAACATAAAAAGGGTATTCACACTTTTCCCTTAATCTTACAAGTCTGAACAGTAAAAACCAATAATCCTGATTTATGCATATATGCATGCACATCACTGTATGTGTCAGAAATGGGATGCATCAGCTAAAATTAGAGTCATGGATTTCCTATTTTCTTTCGTCTCTATGCTTTTCTTTTCTTTTCTTTTCTTTTCTTTTCTTTTCCTTAATTTACAAGTTGTTAAAAGCCATTAATCATCTAATATTGCAGAATTAAACAGATCATTTGGGAAGGTTGTTTAAAGTCTATACAGTAATTGTGCTGCCAACTGCTTCTGTCATGAGTCAATGGCCTAGTGGAAAAAAATGAAAGGCTTTTTTATAATAATAAAAATAATAAACTAAATTACCAGAAAGTCCAGTTTCTTACTCAGCTCTTTTTTACCTTTAATAGTTCAAAGGGCGACTCCAATGGAACCTATAAAGAGGCAACAAACTTTCTTTTTTGTTTGAAGGGTCAGATCAGTGAATGAAATAACTTCTGAAATAGTAAAAAATATTGGGCATATTCAAAACAAAACCTCAATTAAACCAGTTAAAAGCATAAGCATGTTTCCATGTAAGGAATGTTCTTAACCATTACCAAGACAAAATGTGAAAAGACTGGTGAATTGTATTGTATAAAAATGCTTGGATAAAACAAAGTTCCAGATTTTCTTACATATTTTTACTCTGTTTTTGCTAACTGGGAAACCTAATGACATACTTTTCATTTAATGCGATTCACAGAGTCTAACAGCAATGTACTATCACTGCTGCTGATGTGATTCATTCGGACAAAGTCTTTGGTCAAAATTATCTAATTTTAATATAGTTTATGTCCAAAATTTTGAAAACAAAACGTCTAAAACCCTAAAAAAATAGAGAGTAATAATAATAATAAAGGGCAACTTTGATTTAAGAAATGTAGAGTTGTTGGACCTCCATTTCTAGTGTTTGCTTGTTTACTTCTGCCATAAGATTACAGTGTTAATTGATTCATCATGACATTGGGAACTGTCAAGAACCAGTTGATTTTGTCATATTCAATTAATATAGTATTAATTTTGTTAATATCTGATGCTTGATGATATTTTAGAATCGTATTTATTTAATTTTTTAAATTTTTTGATAAAGTATATATAATTATAAATAAATTATTTAAATTTATTTTTCTAAAAATTATAATATTATTTTTTTCACTAAAAATACTCAAAATGTTTGTATTAATTAAAACTTTTTTAAAGCTAAAAGTGTTGTAGAAGTTCTACATTCTACTTGCATTGTACCTTTTTTGTATTTCTAAAAATGGTTTAAATTTGATATAAAGTTTTTACACAAGTTCGTCTATTTTTACTATAAATCAAAATTAAACATAAACCTTAAAAAATTAAACCCTAAATTCTAAACACTAACCTTAAATTCTAAACCTTGTAATCTAAACTCTTAAACTCTAAATCCTAAACTAAATTTCTAACATCTAAAACTAAAAGATTTGTATAAACTAAAATTTACACAACTGTAAATATGTGTTAATTAGCGTAAGAGACAAGTGGTCGTTGTTAGGTTTGTGAGTTGTGACATAAGATGCGAGGCGCGACAAGATTATTTGTGTCTTGGTTTGTTAGCCTCTTAGGTGAAGAAGTAGAACCCAAGAAAAAAGCAAAGGCAAAGAAACCTTTTATAACCAAATTGAAAAATCAAAGGACGTACTGTTACTATATTTCTAGGTAAAAAAACAAAAGAGTACAATTAATGTAGGGTTAACTATATAAATAATACCTCATTTATATTCACGTTATTATTTTGACCGTTAAAAAATTAACATAATGCTGATAATGAGAGAGAAAATCATACGTGATATGTTACCTCGTCATTTTTTCTCTCCTAATCAGCATGTCGCATCGACTAAAATCATAAAAAAACATATGCGGCATACTGACTATGAGAGAAAGTGGAGTGACATCTTGTCGCATGTACTTTTCTCCATCCTAATCAGCATGTTACGTAAGTTTTTCTCTCTCATAATCAACATAATATTAATTTTTTAACAAAGAAGTACAAAAATAAAATAAAATATAACATTAAATATTATTTTATTAAAAAATAGAGTTACTAAAACAACAATACTAGAATGGAGGGGCACTATTTGTGCAGTTAACCCATTAATGTATGGCCTCAGTCTCCAACTTTTCAGACACCATCACATATATGTTATAAAATAATAGCATTGGCAGGTAAAAACTTTTTGCAGTACATTTAGACTATATATAATATACATTACCATCATCATGCATGCATGTATGCAGATCTGGTTTGCTAATTATAGTATTTCTTTTTTTGTTTTGAAATATCGTCTTGTTGTATAATTAAGATTTAAGAAACTGAACTTCCTTGTTTGTTGTCTTCTTATATTACTACTGACTAAAAATCTTTCTCCTATGTGTTCATGAACATGTGGTCCCCTGTTTGCACGTGTGTAGAGACATGCGTGGAAATCTCTTGTATGGCAGAGGAAGAAGATCAAAGTGAAGTGGCAAAAGTCTCAAACATGAAAACATAGGATGCTTGGGTTTGGCCATGTTCTTTTGTCTTGGTGTCAAACCGATTTTATGTAATAGTTCAACCCTCCATGGATTTAATATCAAATATGTATGTTTTTATTTTTTATATTTAAAAATAATCATATATATATTTATAATATATATAACTTACGAATACGTGACATATACTAACCTTTTAGTTAAATGATAATAAAACTATAAGTATGAATCAATCAAAATTGAACACGTGTAATTTAAAGAAAAAGTTATATACTTAATTGCACACAAATATAGATACCTAATTATAAGGGTGTAGCGATATCCCTTTTCTTTCGCTGAAAAACGGGTTTCAAGGTGTTTAGGCGTCTTTCAGGTATTAAAATATTTATTCCGTGGGGTTTTGTAAAAACTGTGTTTTATTAAAATATTGAGTCGCCACCGGCTACTTAGGTAGGTCGGGCACCATAAAATCAGAGATTTAAAATTATTGGGGTTCGGGAGTTCGGTTACGGATGGGAAAGGATGAGCACCCCACATCGCCAAAATTGGTACTTTAATAATTACCGCTTTATTAATATTAAATTTTTCGGATTAAGGTGACGATTGAATTAAAAATTGATTATAAATGCGAGTAAAGTTTAAGGGCCCCGTTATTCGAGAGTGAACTGATAGACCACCATCACTACTCTTGATACTGGCCACATTTACGCTCGAATAAAAGGGCACCGCATTGACAAAAATATTCCGTTATGCAACCTCAAAAAACATTATAAAATGAATATTCACAAAAACATGGAACTAAAAAAAACATGAAAACATAAATATAATAATATTAAAAACAATGCATGAACAAAAACAACGTAACATATCTTAATAATAAAACCAAATATAAACATGCGAAAAGGACGTACTTTCAAAAATAAATTAACTACGATATTTAAACACCTAAAAAACGCAAATACAAAAAATGCATGAAATACACGTAACATGGCATTAAACTAATAAATCTGAATCAAGATGCTAACAAAAACTTAATACTTTAACATGTGACACATAAATACGAACATAATCATACATACAAAACTAGATATCATAAGGCTAACACCAACTAAAACATGAAAATAAAAGGGAAATAACTTCTTTCAAAATTAAACAAGCACATAACTAACATACCTAAGCATATTAAAATTACAAAACATGTATGCATGGTATATAAAAAAACACAACACTTAATTAATAACGCAACACTACCACAAAATTGTACAAAAATTATATCACATGACACAATATGTATACGTAAAAACACACATAACTAACTTATCATCTACTCCGTGCATGGACATAAGATAAAAAAACACAAGAGAGATACATGACATATTAATATGGTAACACAAAAACATAAATACACATACTAAGAAACATATGAAATAAAACATAAAGAATAAAATAGGCATGCTAAAAACATGAATAAACAAACTAAATAATATGTTAACATGGCTACACTCATAAAAACATAAAAAGCAATAAATATGTACATAATACATACATGAATGTCATCGCATACCATGCTTATCATACAAAATAATATTAAAACAAGGGTAAAACTTTGATACACAGGTTGTGTAAAACTAATTTTACACAAGCCTGTGTATTTGCACTATAAAAATTCAAATCCTAAATTCCTAATCTTAACCCTAAAAAACTAAACCCTAAATCTTAAACCCTATATTCTAAACTCTAACCTTAAATTCTAAACCATACAACCTAAACCCTTAAACTTTAAACCATAAACTAAAACCTTAAACCCTAAAACTAAAAGGCACGTGTAAACTAAAGTTTACACGGCCTATGTATCAAAGTTTTTTTTCTTAAAACAATGCTATATACAAAAACAATAAAGGATTGAAATAAAATAAAATAAAAACAAAACAAAAAGCGGAAATCAAAAGTAATAAAATACGATTTGGGGACTGGATTCCAAGCATAATAAAACTTAAAAGGACCAATTCTGTAAAATACCCAAGGGGCAAGCTCAAAGTACAAATTTCAGAAACGCGGAGGGATTAAGCCTGTAATTTTTGCCCTTTTAAATATGGTTTCAGTTAACTTAGGGGGCAAAATTGAAAGGAAGCGAAGTAAAGATGCTGAATTAGAATAAAAAATGATGAAAGAGAATGCGGTAACAAAGAACAAGGATTGAAGTTGAAATTAACGCATGATCAAAAATAAAAGCGGGAAAGAAAAAAGAGAACCCCTCGTGCAATTAGACCATTTGACAAAAACGCGGATCCTCCCCGGACATCCGGGTCACCGCGGGTTAGGTTGCCTCAAAGCTACGTCGTTTCACACATTTTTGGTTTAAAATAGATCAAGATGGTTTTTTTTTGTTATTTGAAACAGATTTATAAAAATAAAAACACACACAAACCCTAATCTATTTTCCTCTCAATCATTCGACATTCAACGGCGCCCCGCTCTCTCACCAGAGCCGGCCATTGGCAGCCTCACGGCGAGCAACGACGGCGGCTCTGTCAAGGTAAACCTCTCGCCCCTTTCCTTTTGATTTTTTTGATTAATCAAGAAAAACGAAAAGATTTAAAAAGAAAGAAATCAGATTGAAAGAAAAACTTTGGAACTACCTCTCTATTTCCCTTCAAGGTTCTTTGTTTGCAAATATCCTATTTGGATCTAAAATCCCCGGTTTGAACCAAACGATAAATCCCCGGTTTGGATCTAAAATATCTTCAAGGTAAACCTCTTTTTTTCTTGCTTTTTTGAATCTCTCCCTTTTTTTGAAAAACCACCCTCTCTCTATTTGACTAGATCTTCTCTATTTTTATACAATAAATCTATCTCTTTTCCTATTACAACATGCAAATGGTAATAAAAGTAGATCTAATCTTTACGGTTGAAAAGCAATTGATTGGATATGAAATCTGATAACACATGTTTGATCTGACTTGTTTATTTGTTTCTTGCATGTCCGGTTTGGTGAGGGCTGGTGAGATCGTATGGCGGTAGCAGGCGGAGCGGTGATGCAGCCACGTGGCGGAGAAGATAAGAAGTTATCTCGGCCATATCTGCTTCGGGCTGTTGGATCAGATCTGATCCAACGGCCATGATCCCTTAGAGACGAACAGTCCAGATGGCCTCAGGAAAGTGTCGTGGCAGCCCATGATGAAGCCGTGTGGCCTGTGGAAGACGACACGCACAAGTGAGAATGTGGACGATTTACGCGTGTATCACACATGAAGGATGAGGGAGTGTCTTCTTCAATCTGGACCATTGGATCAAAATTTAATCCAACGGCCCAGATTAGGCTGCGCACAAGAATAAAAGTTAGGTTTTTTGTTTTAGATATGAATTAGGGTTTTAGGGTTACTTGGTTTGGGCCGGTTGGATCAGTTGTAATTAATTAGTACTTGGGTTTTTTAGTATGTAATGGACGGGGCATTTGATAATTATGGGTTTTTCTTATTATAATTTATGCGATCTGTTTTTTTTTTAATTTAACCCAATAATAACAATAGCACACACATATTAATATATATACATGCATAAGCCTATATATAATGTACACACACGCATATCATTAAACCGATAGTAAAACATGCCATAGTAATGCACACACGTAATAATAATACACATACGTATATGTATAATAATAATGACTATCATAATACCTACACATACTACTACCCATGCATACATACAAGTAATATATACATGCAAACATACGTACTAATGTACTTATATTCAAATATTACATGCAACATGTATATCATTTATAAACATGCATACTCATATATTACCACACGTACGAACATATATAATAACTACTATAATTACTTAATATAACTATAATATTTACAACCCGGACAAAAACGAGTCATTACAAAGGGAGGGAAAATGAATACCGCTTTATATATAAATAACAAAGTTAAGTACCAAAATTTTGTATCCATTAAAATACATCTTATGAGGAGTTTGTACTATACTTTAACCTATATACTTAATATAACCAAACCAAGAAGCAAAATTGTTGGATGGAAGCATTGGGTGGGGACAGGAGGAGTCAGCACGTCAAGCACATGTAGTTCATTTGGTTAATACCGAACATGAATTGAAGAAACATACTTTTTGGAATGACCCATGTAACTTGTAAGAAAGATGTGGAAATAAGTAGGCTAATCAAACTCTTTCCTTGTCCTGAATCACGATGTTCTCTGTCTATTTGTTTAATGGTTTAAATAAATATTAATTTAATTAAATTGTATAAAACTTCAAAAATAAAATTATCTTTTCAAATATTTAAAGTTAGTTGCATTTTTAAGAACTCAAATCCAATTACATTCGTCTGCTTGGGATGGGGGAGCCACCCTGAATGCTTGAAAAGGAAGAGAGGTCACATTTGTGATTTATGGATGACCCACCATATAAATAGTAGGGCTCATGCATAAGATTCTGTTGGGGCTGTTCCCTTGGGACCATATGAAAAAGCAAAGCCAAGAGGGACATGATAGACAAGAACCCAATCAGTGAAATTGAAAGTAATTCAGTAGAACTAATCTAATGAAAAAGAAAAAAATGGGAGAGAAACAAGGTCGACAACAGCAGCAGACATAATCTATCCTTGGGGTTTTTTTGCTTCTAAGCATGTTTGATTATCAAGTATGGAGGTTGTCTGTTAACTTTGTCTCGGCACCTTGGGATCCCTTTGCCCATCCTTTGTGGATGTGAGGGATGTGACTTTCTTCCTTCTGTATTAACTTTGGGTTGTGAGTAAAAGCATAGAATTAAACCCTACTGAATGCATGGTCATAGGAACCAGTCCAGCGTTCAAAAACTCTACACAAGTTCTAAGATGGTCTAGGATAGGTGTAGCTTCTCAGGAACCTGCCTGCACACAATTGATCAAGTTTCAAAACATGATATACAGACATTGCACATCAGTTTAAAGAAAAGGCAAATGTGCTTCGGTCATAACATGTCAAGCCATCTAGACCCATTGCTAATTGCATTTGGCAGGATTCCTGTTTTACTTCTGGCTAGCTAATTACATTTTAAGTTCTAAATAGCAGAACCCTAAAAATGAAGCCTACAGAAGATGAACTGTAGCCAAATATAATGAGATACTGTAGTTATAGTTCTATATCGTGATGGTACAAGTGAAATAACTAAACCAAATACCAATAAAGTAGAAATCAAGCTGAAGTCATCATTCAGTACTCGAACAGGCATAGGGTTAGGACTTAGGGGTGTGCAGCAGCAGTGCCAAGGTGGGGTTAAATAGGGTTTCATTTTCATTGACTGATCTGTTATTAATTGATTATCCAAAACATGGAAAGAGAGTTGGACTTCCCTATGTCTTTTAACGGTCAGTAACCATGTCTGAAACACAGAGAGAGCTTTGACAGGATATGAGACTGAGTCATTCTCAAAAAATTAATACCACATTTAGTAATTATAGGTTTGTTTTCCCCTCATCTTTCTTTTAATGATTTGCAGGATGTAAACAGCTCATTTTAAGCTTATTTACACAAGATCTGTTACAAGTAGACTGATAGGTAAGAGAAAAGACATGGGGTTTGATTTTGCTTGAGATCTTGTTACATTGATCGAGGAAAAGAGACACAGCTTTACTAATAAACGCAAGAGGAATTGTCTGTACCTGGAGAGTTGTTTTTGAATAGTTACATAACTTCTTTGCTACAGTGTTTAGACTCTATCCTCACTGAACAAGTGATTGTACCTGTCCACGTGCGTAGACCCCCTCTCGTGCTGTTCCAAACATACAAAGCAGGCCCAACGGTTCCATGCTCCTGTTTCACACCGTACAATAAAAGTCTTGCTTCTGTGTCCCATTGGCTTCCTTGTTTAATTTTCAGACCTGCCATCGTGACATTGACAAGGATATATACAGTATGTTATAGCATCCTTGGTGAAAAACACCCCCCCCCCCCCAAAGGACAACTTTAGTAAAATGTCTTGACATATATTCAAGTTCAAGTTTCACCAGCGATTACAAACCGGTTGGCTTCGTAAATGTAGGGTCGAAGCTAATAAATTTGCACTCCCACGCCAAGGCAGCGATGTGCATTGTGTTGTGACACTTCATTAATGGCATTTGGCTAACCGTAGCTAAGGTTCCTTAACCGTTCCCGTTGAGAAATGAATGCCATTTTTTATCCGTAGATAGAAAATTGGGGCCAAACCTACCCCACTGTCAAGGAAATATCATTTTCTAATGTTTTCATATGGGGAAAATATGGCATAAAAGAACAGTGCCTTAATTACCATTGGGGCCCTTAAGGCTCAGGCTGAGAAATGCTTGAAGTGTTGTACCATAGGGACTGTTTAGTCCTCACATTCACATTTCAATCTCGGTGAAAAGAAAGCAAAGATGTGAATTAAATGTATGGATACATTTGTTTTCTTATGGCTGACAGTTCCCGCCGTGGAGGCAACAATAATTGTTGTGCGTGATCTGTTTCCCCATGGCCATCCATGGCTGGCACTATACAAAGATTCTCCTGACACACAAGGAAAAAGAAAAAGCACCACGAGGAAAAATATACCCAATGAAAGAGATGACAAAAGTTTTCATGGATGCCAAGAAATATATTTCAGGACAGGAAAACTAGAAAGAGAAATCCATTGTTACAGTTGATTGGCACAGTTACAAAAGAAACAACAAAACACAACAGGGAGGAGGAAGAACACGACAAGGTTAGTGCAAACAGAGATTCAGGTGGCTTCAAAACTGTTTATCATAATGTACTATTAATCCCTGCAATCATCATTTAGCTTAACGGAAAAAATAGAGCAACGTTTTCATGCAGCAAAGCTTGTCTGCAAACAACAGCTGAAAAGAAAGGTTCTAAAATCAAAAGCTTTATACGAGTACACGCACGGGAGATGAAATGAAATGAAAGGCATTACTAACTAAAAAGAAAGGAAGAGATGTTCAAAGAATGTCAGCTTCAAAATCAACTGTTAAGTCTTCCCTTGGTGTTTGCATAATCGCCCTTTTATCCTTCTTACTGACACCACAAGAATATGGAGCATAGTGATTTCATCGTTACAAAGAATGTCAGTATAG